>CAOKZL010002156.1:0-234254 GCA_948472985.1 Iguana delicatissima
AGGATATTTATTAACAAGCGGACAAATTGTTAAGAAAACACAACCACACAGCTAACTAGAAATAGGAAATGAGAGTTTTTTGGGGGAAATGGGTGATACGACACCTTTCTCGTAGTCCTGAAGAGGTCCAATTGGAGAGAAGAAGGTCGGCATGGCGGCCGAGGGGAGCTTGCAGAACGAAGCAACGGCATAGCGCTCCGGCGCAGTCCGAGGAAGCTCTCGGAGCTTGGGGTTTATATTAGGGAAGATATGACCGTGGGCGAGTCTGGTCTCGGGCGAAAACAATGAGTTTTGGGCTGGAGACCGTGTCTCCGAAAGGTCAGAATTTACGTGATTGAGTTAAGGTCCGAATTGACAATGGGATAGCCGGTGCGCAGATGCGGCCAGCTTGGCAGTTGAGCTCTCAGCTCGCCAGGGTGCCCTCTCGGGGCAGAGGGTCTCTTTGTTTTAACACGCATTTGTAATGAAGGTGTTTGTTTCGGGAGGTCTCCTAAAGCAGATCTGGCAGTTTCTGGTTTGCCTTGGTGTCGACAAGTAGGAGTCAGCATATAATAGCCATGCCTAGCTTTGTGCTTGTTCGGCGGCCTCACAAACACGCGGCTGAGGGTGGCAGAACAGGGCCGAATTGTGATATCAAAATGATATCTAAAGGTTACCAAAGGCCAGGCCAGTTCACGGTGGTAACAGCACATGTGCTCTGCTTGTAAAGTCTCTCAGCTGGGTTGGCACTTCCCCCCAGCTCACTTTGCAAGTAGGACATGCACAGTCCCAAGAAGGCCTCCGCAGGCAAGAAAAACTGATGGAAGCCTTCTGTTTCAATGTTTACAATACAGAAAAGTTCCATTCATTTTACCAGATGATCTGCTCATTCCATAAGCAAGACTTGGGACCATGTCTGCATGCAAGCAGTCCTAAGTGAGCCTCCATAGGCAAGAAGAATTGAGGAAAGGGTGGACTCCATACCAAATTAATGGAACCCGTCCTTAACTTGAAAGCATTGAAAGAGCGAGTCATCAGATAACAAGACACCAAAAGGCAGGGGTTTCCTGTATACTTAAGTAACTGATACAGGATTCTGACCACTATCCTTAGAATTAAAAACAATTTAAAACCATCTCAACCTTTTTTTTTATTGAAAGGAACAAATACAGGCAATATGCCACATTATTAAAAACCCTTCCCCCTTGAACATTTAGCTCCCAAAAGACTCTCTCTCACACACAAAATTTTTATCTACCTCCAGATGGGCACCGTGGAGAACGCCAGCCTGGCTTCTGGAGGGCCTGGGAGCTGCCACCAAAAAGGCCCTGTTTCACATGTTCAATAGCTCAGTATCAGATCCATGTTTCTGACCAGTTAAATTATATTGAAAAATGTATATGTTTTACTAATACAGGTGTCTAGCTGCACTTTGTAAGCCGTCTGGAGTTTCAGGGCTGGAAAAATAGTGGGAAAGAAAGAAAGACAGAAAGAATAATGCCCTATAGTTGCAATGGGTCCACTGTTGTTGGCACTAGTTATTGGATTTGGGTCACATTTAATGGGTCTACTCAAAACAGGAATAGCAACTGGAAACATGAGTTGGAATCATGTGGTCCTCCAGATGTTGTTGGACTACAAGTCCTAGCAGCCCCAGCCAGCATAGCCAATAGTGAAGAATGCTGGGAGCTGCAATCCAACAACATAAATCATAGAGTTGGAAGAGACCCCAGGGCGATCGAGTCCAACCCCCTGCTGTGCAGGAACACCTATCAAAATTTTCCCAACGGATGGGTATCCAGCCTCTGCTTAAAAACCTCCAAAGAAGGAGACTCCACCACACTCCATTGAGGCAGCACATTCCACTGCCAGACAGCTCTGCCCAATCTCCTTTCCTGCAGCTTGAATCCATTGCTCCTTGTCCTAGTCTCTGGAGTGGCAGGGAACAAGCCCACTCCCTCCTTGACATGACATCCTTTCAAATATTTAAACATGGCTCTCATGTCCCCTCTTAACCCTCTCTTCTGCAGACTAAACATCCCCAGCTCCCTAAGCTGCTCTTCATAGGGCTTCATGGCTTCCAGGCCCTTCACCATTTTGGCCAAAATGGTCAAAACATTTAGAGGACCACATGGTTCCAGCTCCTGAATTACAGCAACATAGAATCCTAGAGTTGGAACAAGTAGTCCTTAATCCCTCCAATCGCCCCCATTTACTCATTTTTTACTAACAAAAAGTAAAATGAATGGCTTATCTTAGAATCCTCCAAGAGTAGCAACTGACTTCTCAAACAGGTTGAGGAGAGGGCTGTGGTGCTTAACATTAAAAAAAAAAAAGTTGCTTTTTCAAACCAGAAGAAGATTTCTGGATATTCCTTTTTTTGTTTTGTTTTTAGCAATTTATCTGTTTCTCCCTTTCCTTGCGGTTCTTGAAGAATCCAAGGGAAAGAAAACACATCCCTTGATCCAAACCTCAGCTAATAGGCTAGTAGTAGACCTGCTAGCAATTTAACTTCTTCCTCCTTTTCATCTTGTTAACACTTCCTGATGGTCAAGAAATCGCTCATCCAAGGTGGCTGGATCTCTCTGTGCTTTCCGTCTCTGCCTTTCTGCTTCATTTGTGCAGCCAGGCACCTCATCCATGGTACCGACACAGATGTTGCACCTTCACCTATTCAAGTATAAATGCCTCCCAGGAGGCTCAGATTTGTACCTAGACGCAGCTGAAAGTTTCTACTGCCCTGAATGAATGCAGAACTGTTACAGTGCAGAGACGAGAACAGGAAAGAGACAAAAGGGAGAAACAGATAAATTGTTAGGTGAGTTCAGGCATGTTTTTGTGTACAGTAGACCCACAGTGTCCACTGGGGTTTGATTCAGAGACACTTCTGTGGACACCAAAATCCTTGGATGCTCAAGTCCTATTATATAAAATGACATAGTAAAATGGTGTCCCTGATATAAAATGGAGGAGTGCTAGAGAGAGCCCGAGGATCTGTAAAATACTGGGAAGCTACATCAAAGTGTACCTACGCATCAGTGTAGTGCTTGGTGTGTAACAAAATCAAGGTTTGCTTTTGGGATTTCCCCCCCAAATGTTTTCAAGCTACAGCTCTACCATTGGTTGGTTGGTTGAATCCATGTATGCAGAACCTGGGGATACAGAGAGTTGACTATATACACAGTCTTAAAACAATATCATTAAGTAGATTTATTGCCCAGTTTACTGTCCATGGAGACTCATGTAGGGAAATATCTGGTGTGTCATAAAATGGTAGAACTGTAGCAGTGAAAGGGATCCATTGTAGCAATGGAAGTGATCCGAGGGCTGGTGATCTAGTTCAGCCCTCAGATGCCAAGAGAGGATGTCCACATCTAGAGTGTCTTTGAGAGGTGGCCGTGCAACCTCCTGCTACAAAGTTAAGAAATATGCCTCATGTTGGTATGCACAGATCAAAGGGTGTGAAAGGCACAGGAACAGCCAGGGTTGGTTTCACTCTGGTCAGTTGGCAACCATCCCAGTCAGATCCTCAGGGGGAAGACAGAGAACCAAGATGGAAGTGTGATTAATTGGACTGTCACTTTTCCAAAGACAACCCCTTCTTTGGTCTGTCTGCCTCGCCTGCCCCAACCTCATTCTTCTCCAACACATTCACTCCCCAGGGCAAGTCGGAAGATGGGGCATTGGACTCTCTTCAGCCTCACCCTTCATGGCTTCCTCCTGGTCAGCTTGCTATCAAAAGGTGAGTCTAGGTAAAACCTCCACCTTTAGAGGCAGTATATCTATTGCCTTGAAAACTGCAATAAAATTATCGCAAGGAATAAAAGCAACAAATCTTATTTATGTGCCTATTTATTTCAAAGGTCTCCCGCTACTTGACTCTCAGAACAGGGCTTACAACCCAATGCAACTAAAAGCAGCACCAGTGTAACAGCTGCCTAATAAAGCAGCATCGCTATGTTTTCCTTAGAAGCTGGAGTGATTCAGGTCACAAAAGGAGCAGCTTTCTTCAGATGCCCAGGGTTAGAAAGCTGAGATCTTCAGCCAGTTATTTCTTTGGATTAGACTTCATAGACTTCACCAGCTGGCATAGCTGGCGGCTCTGCTTGTTGTGTGGAATTCTGGAAGGTTCAATCCAAACAAGTGACTTTCCCAGCTTTGGGGAAGGAGAAGGCCAGGTTGGAACTTCTTTGAGCCTCCCCTCCTTCCCTGAGAGGACATTCTGAATGTATGCTCCCTGATTCAGGGCTTGTGGGGTTCCCCATGGATGATGCCCAAAGGAATAGAATGCTGCTTGAGATGCTTCAGGTTTACTTTTCCCTGTGCTTGCCTTCTCCTTCTCTTTGAATCTGTGCAGAAGCTGGATCTTGTCGTCGGGGCTGGTTGTCCTACAAAGGCTTTTGCTATGGACTCTTCAACAATAAGAAGACCTGGGCAGATGCAGAGGTAACAGACTGGTCTTGGTTCTCAGGGTTTATAATAATGGGAATTCCATTATCCAGGTAACAGAGCTGAAGGGAGATAGCTCTCTTTCCAGGCAATCAAGGGGTTAATGAGATGCTGGCTTAGGTTACATTTTATTGGGGGTCAGCATCACAAGGACATCACAGGTCAAGAGATAATTGCCCAAGCAGCGGAAGAAAGGTGAGAACCTTCAAGATGGTTTGGTCAAAAAGTTTTAAAAACCCTCAGGAGACCATGAGGTGAGAGAACAAAGAGAGAAAAGAAGCATCAACCAGAGGCAGGCATATCGTTGGTTGCAGGTTGGCCCAGCTAGGCCTTGCCTCCTGGCTCTGCCTCCACACACCATCTCAGCATCTGACCAATGATGTGAGTAGCTAGAATGTTGTAGCTAGTTGTGATAGGGCATTCTGTTCTTCTTCAAGCTCTGGCTGATAGGATGTAATTATCTGTAGTTTGTAACTTCTAATTGTGCCTGATGGAAGAAGCTTTCATGTATGGGAGATACCTTTTGTATTACATTGCCTGTTCTTAGGATAAATGCTTTCCTTTAAAGAACTCTCTACTCTCTCTATTTCCACGTTGGCTAGACATGTAGATAGGATTCCTCTCTCCTAGAGGGGGCTGTTGGTTCCCTAGTGGTGTCTCACTAGGATGGGGATTTTTAATCCAGTGGGTGGTGGCAGTATTTTAATCCAAGGAACAAAGGTTTTTTTTCATCCCTATTCAAGGGCAGAAGTCAGCCTTGAGTGGGAAAAGAGCTCCAGTCTACATAATAGGTTTGTTTAAAAACACCCGGGCATTACAGGAGAGCCCATTGAGCTTTTCAGCATGCCCGTAAACAGTGAGTGATTGATGAAGCTGGTGGGATTGTCCTCAATTCTTTGGGTCACTTAGTCATCCCAGAATACATGGTGGGTCATGAGGTCATTGTTACTCAAACACAGTTTGACCCAAGAAGGAAGTCACTCTTTGTTCTTGGTTACTCCCTTCCTACTTGAAAGTATACCCAAAAGAAGATGACATAGTCAACCTCCGCAGCCATCAACGCTTCTGTTCACTTGTTATTGTTTTTTTCTAGTTTGGGAAAACACGGATTCAGGGACTTCTGTACCCATCACCTTGCCATATCCTTGCTATTTTGGTTGTCCATAGATGTCAATGGAGATGTGAAAATATGAGTGTAGCCAAAGTGTACATAAAGGCATAGGTCTAAATCCTATTACTAGATCCTACTCAAGCAGATCCACTGAATCAACTACTGATATAAATCCCACTGATCCAGTGGATTGACTTTAGATGAGACGAGCCATTTCCTTGAGGTCAAATACTTTTCAGTAGCCCTCCTCAAGCTGGTACTACTTGGTTCTTTTCCAATATGCATAGATGTGGCTGTGGCTGGTGGGAGATATAGTCCAGCACAGCAGAAGGATATCAGCCCACACTATAAGAAGTGTAAGGAATGAAGTAGACTGCCCAATTAATTCCTAGAACTAAAGTTATTAAGTCTTGCTAGGGCTCAGCTGGGTCTTCTGCCTTATTTGACATGAGAAAAGCCTCAAATGCTGGTCAGGCTGTGATCTTCCTACTCTTCCAACATCTGAAGACCAAGCAAAACCAGAAGGTTCTAATACTGCCACCTACTGGCATCTGAAAAGGAAGGAAGGTAAGAAACAGGGGAGACAGACCATACACAGACTAGATCACACTAAATTCACTAATTTCCTAACTTGTAGAAAACTCAAGCTATGATCTTTGAGTTCTGTCCTGTTTAGAGTTCTGTCTATTGCAAAGGTAAGCAGATGGTGACCTGGAAGCTTCAAGTGCTTCCAACTCAACCTCAGAAGAAGAATAGCCAGAAGCTTCCATCAAGGGGTGCAATTTTCTTCTAAGATTCCAAGGATTTCTCCAAGGTGCTGAACTCTATCTCCAAAATAAGTTCAGAACTCTGGAGGGGTCCCTGCTGTCTCTGGATCCCACCTCAAACTGAGTCCAGAGAGGTAAGCAAAGACCTCTGTGGTGCCCATTGAAGGGGAAAATTTCAAAATTTCTTTCAAGAATATGCAAGGGGCTTTCCTCCCTTCACTGAGCAACAAGACACACTGAGCTGAGATAAAACAAACTTGTTTATTTTAGGAATGTGTTCCCGTTTCCCCACACAAGACTACAACACAAAAATGCCAGTGAAGAGTAAGACATACTTCCTTTGTAGATAGCAGACTTTATAGAAGTTTTTCTCAAACTTTTAGATATGTAAAGCCAAACTGCGTACACCAGTGTCTCTGGAATATCTTGTCAAAACATTCCTGATAACATAAGCAGAGACAAAATGTTTACTGTACACTAAAGGTAAGGCCAAGGCTAATCGATTTTTATATTTATTTCAATAGCAGAAGGCAAAGAGAAGTCTTCTCTGCAAAAGTTCCATCAAAGATGGCAACTCTGTCTGATCTTTGCTTTGGTTATAATGGAGGAGCTGTTATTTTCGTATCTGCTCTCTTCCTCTTCACCACGCAAGTCTACCCACCACTATCCTCCCTCACTCTTCAGAGTTTTGGTTTAACATGGTTAAATAACACAGTTTTTGTTCTGCCCCTTCCTCTTAGGTTGACTGTCATCGCATGGGAGCCCATCTCGCCTCCATTCACAGTACAGAGGAGTCTAGCAAGGTGGCTGAATACGTCTCTGCCTACAGCCATGGCAATAAAAATGTGTGGATTGGAATGCATATTGCTAGTGATGTAAGTCTGCAGAAGAGACGGTTAAGAGGAGACATGATAGCATGTTTAAATATTTGAAAGGATGTCATATCAAAGAGGGAATGGGCTTGTTTTCCACTGCTCAGAGACTAGGACATGGAGCAATGGATTCAAACTATAGGCAAAGAGATTCCACCTAAACATTTGGAAGAACTTCCTGACAGTAGGAACAATTTGAAAGTGGAATCTGCTGTTGCCTGGGAGTGTGGTGGAGTCTTCTTCTTTGGACATTTTTAAACAAGTCCAGAGGAGGGCGACCAAAATGGTGAGAGGGCTGGAAGGAATGAAGCCCTATGAGGATAGACTTAGAGAGCTGGGTATGTTTAGTCTGCAGAAGAGAAGGTTAAGAGGGGACATGATAGCCATGTTTAAATATTTGAAGGGGTGCCATGTAGAGGAGGGAGAGGGCTTGTTTTCTGCTGCTCCAGAGACCAGGACAAGGAGCAATGGATTCAAGCTGCAGGAAAGGAGATTCCACCTGAACCTCAGGAAGAACTTCCTGACAGTCAGGGCTGTCAGGCAGTGGAATCTGCTGCCTCGGAGTGTGGTGGAGTCTCCTTCCTTGGAGGCTTTTAAGCAGAGGTTGGATGGCCATCTGTTGGGAGTGCTTTGAGGGTGTTCCTGCATGGCAGGGGGTTGGACTAGATGGCCTCTGAGGTCTCTTCCAACTCTGCACTTCTATGATTTTATGATTCTATGAAACAGAAGCTGGATGGTCATCTGTGTATTCCTGCATGGCAGAAGAGGTTGGACCAGATGGGCCCTTTGGTCTGTTCCAACTCCTTGCCTTTTGGTGGCCTCCCATTAGCCACAGGATGCTGTCCATGAACTCTCCACTGTAACCTCCTTGGGACATTGGACTAGGGGTTCTGGATCCTACCAGGAAATTTCCCTGATGTTGCCCAGGTTGAGATATTGGTGATTTTGCTTATCATTGGAACAAACCCCAAGTTTAGCTAGTAGCACTGACAGTCCTTAAAATGGATTTCACATCAAGTTTCATGAAAAATGGACCCAAAGCAGTAATTTTGTGGGAAAGGTAGCCAAAGTTTGCTAACTGGTCTCAAATTTGCACACAGAAATCATCTGGAATGCCAATGTAAGTCTAAAATTCAAGGATGGTCAAAGCTAGTTCCTGTCTGCCCTAGAGCAAAAGTAAATAGCAATAGGAAGACAGTAATCCATAATGTCATCCAGGTAGCACATAAAATAGTTTATGGATTGGGTCCAGAGCTAATTACGGTGCTTTGGCCCTTAAAAATAGTGTGTGCTTGGAATCAGCCTGTATTCCAAACCTTCCCATGGGTTTCATTTTCTTCCCCTTAGATAGCATATCAAGTTGAGGGACTCGGTAATCAAGCCTGAGCATTTATACATTATGATGAATGTACAGACAGATAATTTTTTGAATAGAACAATTCTATTCTGAAGGTTAACTCCACATAAGTTAAGAGTTAAGAGATAGATTTGATTTATTTGTTTAGGATATTTATGGCCATTTCCGCACTAGAGTGTTATAGCACTATGATTCCACTTTCAACATCCTATGGAATCCTGGGGTTTGCAGTTTCAGGAGGGGCCAGCTGCAAACCCCAGGATTCCATGGGATGTTGAAAGTGGAATCATAGTGCTATAACAGTCTCATGAGAAATGGCCTATGTCTTGTCTCCCAGCCCACAAGGGCTTCCAAAGTGATAAAAAAAATAAACATTAACAGCGCAAAGATTAAAGGACATTAAAATACTTTTAAAAAATGTTTAAAACAACTTAAAATCAATCCTAAAATACAATTTTAAATACAATTTCAAAATAGAGCACTGTCAAACTTTATAGGCCATGAGAAACAGAACTGTCTTGGCTGTCTGCTGGAAGCTCTCACGAGAGGGCAGGGCAGGTAGGGAAGTCCACATTTAGGGTGCAGCCACAGAGAAAGGCCTGTCCAATGAACATACCCACTGAACTTCACAAGGTGGTGGAACGTGCAACAGGGCCTTCTCGGAGGATCTCAAACTTCCGGCAGGCTCATACAGGAGAAGGTGATCTTTCTGATACCCATGCCCCAAGCTGTTTACTTGGAAAGAGAGAGAGACTGAAAGGGGCAACCATTGGAAGGCAGTTCAGGAGAGAAGAGAGGACTGCTCAGTCAAGGGGAAATGAGACTGGTGTGCAACACGAGGAACTTGTGAACACTCAGAGGGAGAAGCACTTATCCTCCTGAGCAGTTGAAACTCAACAATCATTAATGGTGGTTAATGATTCTGCAAAGCCATGTTGGGTATTAGAGATAATTAAAATAATTTAAACTGTTTTGATTTCTGGTGGCTGTGATGGTGGAGTAAAATCCCCCTCGCAGAACTCTGTGGTGAGAGGGACACAAACACAGTGCTTAGCTGGTAATTCACAGTGGGATGTTACTAGTGATGATCCCTTCAAGAAGGGGAGATTGAAGATTGGGAGCCAGTCGCAACTCCATGGGAAACGTATTCCCCTCCTGGGGTGCCAAAAGAGAGAAAACTCTCTCTTTGCCTCACCTCAAATGTAGCCAAGGTACCCTAGATGTTTTGGGATTATGGGTCCATGTGGATGGATGAGAACTGTAGCCTCTTGTTGCACCCATGAGTCGCTGCTGGGCTTCACCCTGGAGCAACAGATTAGCCACTACATGAGCAGAATAGTTGACTAGATAGGCCTTTGGTGTTGTCCAGCAAGACCCTCCTCAGGCTGACTCCAGCTGGTTAAGCCCAGCTGGAACAGACCACATTGAATCAGCCATTTCTCCGCTTTTATTTTTTCTTGCAGAGCAAACGGTGGACATGGGTAGATCATACCAAGATAAACTTCCTAGCCTGGAAAACTGGAGAACCCAATAATTTCAGTCTTTTTGGTGCTGAGGATTGTGTCCAGCTGGTGAGCGAACTAGGTGAGGTGATCCAGAATGCAGGGCCAAGGGATAGTCTGTTGGGGTAGCAAAGTGGGATCCATCTAGAAAGTGAGTTCTTTGTCTGCGTAATTCTTTGTGCCAGACAGAGAGAGAGAGAGAGAGAGAGAGGGAGAGAGAGAGAGAGAAAAGGAGGATAGGAGCTTCCTTTCCTAAACTGACGTTAAGGGCAATTCTTGTCTCCATTCTCCTTACTGTTTTCTCCCCTTACTGTTTTCTCTCCCTTCCTCCTGATCTTTTCCTCCTGGAAAGACACATATAGACAAAGGCAAGAATACATTTGCCACTGGTTTGAACTGTGGGGCCCGCTACACATTTAAGGACTAGAGCTCCCAGCAACCGTTGCCAGCATAGCCAGTGGTGAGGAATGATGGAGGTTGCAGTTTGGCAACATCTGGGAAGACCACATAACCCATACCTATGGGAATCCTCCCTCCCTCTGTTCCTCTTCCACTGGCAGAAATTTAGCAGCCTCTGCTCCTCTTGTTTCTAAGGGCTCTGGTCATAAGAAGATCCGTCTTACCCAAAGAGTCCATGCGTCCCTCCTTTTCCTGCTTGGCTGCTTCTGGGTTTCCCTGTCTCTTGGCCTTCTCTGGGACAGTTGCCAGGAGGTCTCCTTCTTTCCCTTTCATTCACTTCCAGGACATTTCTGCAGGTCTAAAACATTTTGTGATTTTTTTTCATATTTTTTTTCTTTTGCCATAAAATGACTACTAGCGGTATGAGAGATGTCTCCACCACGTTTTGGGCCCACCTAGGCCAATTTGGGCCCCTGAGAAATAGGAAGCGAACAGGTAGGTACTTCTACAAGCAGTGTGAAATGATGTCACTTTCTAGAGCAGTGGTTCTCAACCTGTGGGTCCCCAGATGTTTTTGGACTTCAGCTCCCAGAAGCCCTGAGCATTGACCATAGTGGCTGGGGCTTCTGGGAGCTGAAGTCCAAAAACATCTGGGGACCCACAGGTTGAGAACCACTGTTCTAGAGGTTGTTTGCCTGCAACTCCAATAGACCCAAATGGTGTAGCCAATGGTAAGGAATGTTCAAGTTCCAGTATGGGAGACTCCATGATTCCAATCCCGTTTCCAGAACATTCTTCAGGTTACCCCTTCCCATGCATTGTAGCGGGAGGTCAGAAGAGCTCAGTGAATTATTTTCCACCAACGTTTTACTTGCTGAGGAACCCCAGTTAATTCATTTGAAGAAGTTCAAGAATTTATAGGCATAGCATCTGGAAATATCTAAAGAACAGAGGGATTATTTGCTAAGTTTCTTCTTGAAGGAAACAATGAATTGTTTTAGCAACTTTTCCTCCTATGAGAAAGTCTCTGAAAGCCATGTTGTTTTCAGAATCTATTCACAAATTGGGACTAACTCTGTGCAAAATTTACACACAGTTGTTCTTGCTCAGAAAACAGAATTTTCTGTGCAGGAAGTAATATTCAGGTATAGAAATATTACTTTCTGCACCAAAAATGTTTTCTATGCAAAGCACCCACTTGCAAATTTTACAAAGAATAAGTTCCCAATCACAGCATTTTTGTGCTTGAAATAAAATTTCTCCATAGAAATATAATTTCCCTCCCAAAAATGTTGTTTCCTCCACAGAAAGTGCAGTTTTCTGCACAAGAATAGCCACATGTGAATTTTCCACAGAAAAAGTCCCAAACTGCAAAGATTCTCATCAACCAATGATTCTTCTCATTGGGGTTTCCCAACACTTGAAAAACTGTTTCTCTGACAACTGTTTGAATATTTTTGAGTATTCTTTCCTTCCCTGGAGCTGAGTTACGTGTCCCTCCCTCCCCTTTGCCTCCTAGAATTTCTGCGCTGGAATGATGCCGTATGTTCTACCGCACGTCCGTACCTATGCAAGACCCCTGCTATCCCTCCATGCCTGACCTGTGGATAGCGGCTCTTCAGGAACGTCCCTGGACACTGGGGCTGGGTGTGAACCTGCATGACTTCTTGCTGTTTATATGACTGAAGGACTGAAGTTTCTTTCAGTCAGTGGGTCCCAAACTTTGGGTCTCCAAGTGCTTTGGACTTAAGCTCCCCCAAATCCTGGCCACCTTGGCTGATTTTGGGGGATTTGGGGAGCCAGGAGACTAGAAACATGGTGACATGAGTTGTAATTCCTCTGGTGACGGGAAGCATTTCAGGTGGAAATTGGGGAACTGAGAACCACACACAAGTCCCAGCTCCAAAGAGCGTAGAGTCTGAATTTACTCACAAGAAGCTGCAACATCACCCCCACCCTCTCACCATCCCAATTATTGTTGTTGGTTGAGCATTGACTTTTCTGCTTTAACATGCTGAATTCCACGCACCGTTTCTGCACTATACCACATTCACTAGGCCAGTGGTTCTCAACCTGTGGGTCCCCAGATGTTTGTGGACTTCAGCTCCCAGAAGCCCTGAGCATTGACCATAGTGGCTAGGGCTTCTGGGAGCTGAAGTCCACAAACATCTGGGGACCCACAGGTTGAGAACCACTGCACTAAGCGGTGGGTAGATGGATATTCAGGTTGTTGGGTAGACTTTAATAAAGACAGAAATATCCTAATGGCATGCACTTTGTTACCTTATTGTGTGTTGCTTTATATTTCTGTTTCACTGTGTTACCCTGTTTACTGGGGGTCCCATGAGGGACACCTAAATGCACTCACAATTAAACAAGTTGGGGAAATTAGTCAAAGAGCACAAGCTAGCAATGCGAGAGGCAGGGCAATGGAGCGGAATCTTTTACCCCATGTCTATGGGGTCAGGCTACGTCAAGGAGCAAACAGGACTGAAATAATGAATGTGATCTTTATTAAAATACAATCAGTGTATGCAGCACATTCACACAGATAACTATAGAAATAAAGGTTGGAGTGGTATAGAGGGATTTTTGAGAGGGATTGTTGATTTGGGTGATACGACACCTGTCCTGAAGCCCTGGGTAGATCACTGTGAAAGTTCGAAGGTGCGTAGTCTCAGTACGTGGAACTGAGGGGAAGGCTCGCCAAGCAAAGCGGCGGCAAGACGGGATGGAAGTCCAGAGCGATCCGAAGAAGTTCACAAAGTCAGGGGTTTTTATAGGGGAAAATGTGGCCACAGGCTATTCCACACTTGGGGAAAACAATGAGTTTTGGGCTGGAGACAAAGCCTCCGATGGGTCAGAATTTAGCATGATTAAGTCTGAATTGACAAAGGAGTAGACAGTATGCAAACGCAGAGTGCTTGACAGTTGAGAATTCAGCTTGCCAAGTTGCCTGCTCGGGGCAGGGAGTTCTTTGTGAGTATTGTGCATACATAATAGCGTGCTTGCCGGGAGGTCTCCTAAAGCAGCGATCTGGCTATTTCTGGCCTGCCTGGGTGGGAAATGGAATGTCCAGCGATTAGTGGCCGTGCCTAGTTTTGTGCTTGTCCGGGGGCCTCACAAACATGTGGAGAGGGATGGTAGAGGAAAGCCAAATTATTGATATCAAAGTGATATCTAATGTCATTCCAAGCGTGGCTTAGGAACTGCAGTAACAACTGCTATAATAAAGGGTGGTTATTTAGGGTCATCTGAACTGGAGGCTCGGCCCAGGATCCTCTTCCATGCTGAAGATCTGGAAGAATGAAATGTGCTTTGCTTTCCCTGACCACCACACAGCTGTGGGGAAGAGCATTGTACAAGGAGGTCCTTGATGCCTCCTTATGCAGTATCCAGGAGAAAGATCCTTCCTGTAGTGTAACCATCAGTCACACCAATTCACTAACAGGGAATTCAAAGGCCAGAAATGTTAGACCATTTCTGCACTAGGCTGTTAGAGTGCTATTATTCCACTTTCCAACCTCCTATGGAATCCTGGGGCTTGCAGTTTAGGGAGGGGCCTTAGAGGTCCCTCCCTAAACTGCAAACCCCAGGATTCCATAGGATGTTGAAAGTGGAATAATAGTGCTATAACAACCTAGTGCAGAAATAGCCACTGAGATTTATCTAAATGTTGATTCCCATTTAAGAACCGAATGGGTCCTGTTGAGACTAACCAACAGAATTCTGGGCTTGGTCTTTTTGACTGGGCAGTCATGCACCCACAATTCCACAATAGTACAGCCCACGTTAAGGAAAGAAGAGCCAGTCTAGAAAGGAAAGGCACACCCCACCACAATCGTCTGGGAGCCTAGAACTTTTGTGCGTGGATGTGCCTTCAAGTCTCCTGATGACTTATGATGAGCTCATTAATTTCAGAAGATTTCCTTAGGTAAGAAATCTTCAGAAGTGATTTGGACAGTTCCTTCCTCTGAAACATAGCCTCCAGTGCTTGGTATTCATTGGTGATCTCTCATTCAAGTACTAACCAGGGGTGACTCTGCTTAGCATCCAAGATCAAAAAGGATCTGGCATTTAGGTCCTATTTCTACCCCCCAACAATTTATCATGTGGTAATGGGATCAACAGATCTTGTCTGCACTGTAGGTGTCATTGAAAGTTGCAGGGTCCAGTTCTGGGCACCTCAATTCAAGAAGGATATCGACAAGCTGGAGCATGTCCAGAGGAGGGTGGCCAAAATGGTGAAGGGTCTGGAAGCCATGAAGCCCTATGAGGAGTGGCTTAGGGAGCTGGGGATGTTTAGTCTGCAGAAGAGAAGGTTAAGAGCGGACATGATAGCCATGTTTAAGAATCTGAAGAGATGTCATGTCAAGGAGGGAGCGGGGTTGTTTTTCACTGCTTCGGAAACTAGGACAAGGAGCAGTGGATTCAAGCTGCAGGAAAGGACATTTCACCTGAACCTCAGGAAGAACTTCCTGACAGTCAGAGCTCTCCAGCAGTGGAATCTGCTGCTGCCTCCATGGAGTGTGGTGGAGTCTCCTCCTTCTTTGGAGGTTTTTAAGCAGAGGCTGGATGACCATCTGTCCAAGGGCATGCTTTGATGGGTGTTCCTGCACGGCAGAAAGGGGTTGGACTGGATGGCCCCAGGGTCTCTTCGAACTCTATGATTCTATTTAAGGAGGTCACCTGACTTAGTCACCACTGCTGGTATTTGAGCTTGCATTTGCAAAGCTGGGCAAAACCAGAAGTGGTCATGATATCATTCCATTTCTTAACCCTGGAAGGCAATGGCTAACTTGGCTCTGAGACTTTCCCATTCCTTCCTTTTTCCATCCTTCCCATGCCATCCCCATTCATCTTTCCATCATTTTATTTCTATGCTGCCTTTCTTCCACACTGGAGGACTTTCTGTACTACGCTGTTATAGTGCTACTATTCCACCTTCCACATCCTGTGGAATCCTGGGGTTTGTAGTTTAGGGAGGGGCCTTTACAGTTCTCAGCCAGAGAGCTCTCTGGCCTCCTCAGTAAACTACAAACCCCAGAATTCTACAGGAGGTTGAAAGTGGAATAATAGCATTGCAACAGCGTAGTGTGGAAAGGCCCTGGGACTCAAGGTGGCCTACAACAAGGCAGAAAACACAATAGGAACACTTATACCTAAAACATACAAAGTTAAACATTATTAAACAACAAGATCATGGTCCCCCCTCCTGTGACATCACAAGGGGTTGGCCCTAGCTCTCAAGGCCTGAGCTGGCAACCTTGTGTTGTGGCAGCCTTGCGGTACCTTAAAGACTAACCAGTTTTGCTAGTCTTGTTGTTCTTTAAGGTGCTACAGAAGCAATTGTGGTGGTCTGGTGGTCAACGGAGCCTTCTTGGTGGCTGCTCCCAGGCTGGAGAACAGCCTTGCAAAGGACGTCCAGCTGGCTTCCTCCCTGCCCTCTTTGTGCTGGCAGGTGAAGACCTTTTGATCTGGACAGGACTTTGAGATGTAAATTATATAGCAGCAGTGTGTATGCGTGTGAATGTGAAGTGTTGTGCTACACTTTATTTTATCCTTTCATTATTTGCTATGTTTTAAATCTTCTTTAAACTATTTGAATTGTTGTTTTTAATATATTGTTACTTGATTCCTTTTTTTTTTAACCTTTGTAAAATGAGATTTTAATTTAAACTTGTCGCAAACTTTTGGAAGTCACTTTGGATCCCATCCCGGGAGAAATGCAGGGTATAAATCCAACAAACTAATTAACTAACTAACCAATGATCTGCCCTGGAACCTGCTGGAGGCCACATAGACTGCCCAAAATGTCCCAGCAAAACACTCCTAAACAAGGTTAATAACTGTATTTAAAGGACGTTCATTTGTTTTACTGTTAAATTGGATTAATATTGGTTTAAATGTGTATATTATAATGAACATAAATTGATGAGAAAAAGATAATATATATAAAGGAGGTGGTAAGATAAACACCAAAAGTGGGTGTAATTTGGGGAAAACTCGAAAACATAAAATCAAGGGGTGGGGGGCTGAAAGACGAATGTTAAATTTCAAGGAAGATTAACTTGTGATGATGTGATTATTTTTTAAAGATTTAATTTTTTTTTCAATGAAATATTTAAAATCTGGAATTAACTGGAACCACTGTATGATTCAATATGATAATGTTGTTGTTGTTGAAGCCTTCAATCCATTTCTGGCTTATGGTGGCCCCAAGGTAAACCAGTCACTGGGTTTTCTTGGTAAGATTTGTTCAGAGGGGATTTGCTACCCTTGGCTCTCTGAGGTTGACAATGTGTAGCTTGCCAAGGTTATTCAAGGATAAGCAAGGATTTAAGCCCTGGACTCCCAGAGTTATAGTCTAACGCTCAATTCACTATACCACATTGCAAAAATGTCCTCCAGACCCACAGAAGTTGCTCAGTCTGGTGTGAGAGAACAGGATGGCCACATTCGGAGTATTTGCAATGGCACTCCTGGTGATGTGCCCCATCACTATATGAGCCAGCGTTGCATTGATATCTGTCCTCTTTGACAGCCATGGCTTCTCTTCAAATATCCAGTTAATGCTCTACCTTATGATCATTGTTCAAAGTCATTGTTCCCTGTCCCACTGCCATAAGGAAATTTTTCCATGTTCCAGAAATGTTAGTCCTTGAATAATTAAGAGCTCGTAGCTTTTGGAACATGGATACATTTCCTCATGAAATAAAATTGCCGTTCAAGCAGCATAAGATGATGAGATAACCATGAATCTTTCTTGGGGTGCATGAGAGCGAACATGAGTCAATGGCATGCATGAAACTTCAGCACTCATAGCCAGTGAAATTACATCACCCCATGTCCTCATTCTTCTGGCCAAGTGGGTTATATCAAGGGGCATATAGTGGTTCTGATTTCGGTGGGGCAGTGAATCCACCCCAGGTTTTAGTCTGAACTTTAAAGAAGTTATCCAAGGTGCTGAAGCTTGAACACTCATTTTAAAAGCCAAAGCCAAATCACCAGCCCACTCACATGAAAGAATGCCACTAGTTATATCAATCAAAAGCACAACAGAGTGCCAGTGAAAGAAGACAACTGAGGTTGTCACATGAAGTTCTCCTGACTGTGTCATGTTCAGCAGATGGTGATGGTGATTTGAAGGGGAGGCTTCTTTGTGGTGGCCCACATAGCGAGGTGTGACCTCTCATTAGAGATACAATGGGCACCTGCACAAAAAACACAGATGATCATGAGGGCATTCCCAGGCACTGATGCCTAGTCTTCCCTCTACTCTGTCTTTTTTTCTCTGCATTAATATTGTACTATCATATTAGTTTTATCATATGAACTGCCTTGTCATATTTTGTGATGGAAAGTGGAAGGCACATAACTTGAATGAATGATATGACCAATCTTATCTCTTTTTCATAGTTACAAACTTGGTAGACCAGATGAATGCTGTTGATGTAGTATATCTTTATTTCAGTAAGATACATGTGAAAAGATCTAGAGATCTCAGTAGACCACAAACTAAATGTGAGTCAATAGGGTGATGTTAGGTTGTATTCACAGGAGTATAGTGTCCAGATCAAGGGAAGTAATAGCACTGCCTTATTCCACTTTGGTCAGACTTCACCTCAATTCAAGAAGGATATCAACAAGTTGGAGCATGTCCAGAGAAGAACGACCAAAATGGTGAAGGGTCCAGAGGCCATGTTCTATGGGGATTGGTTTAGAGAGCTGGAGATGCTTAGTCTGCAGAAGAGAAGATTAAGAGGGGACATGATAGCCATGTTTAAATATTTGAAGGGATGCCATGTCGAGGAGGGAGAGGGCTTGTTTTCTGCTGCTCCAGAGACCAGGACAAAGAGCAGTGGATTCAAGCTGCAGGAAAGGAGATTCCACCTGAACCTCAGGAAGAACTTCCTGATAGTCAGAGCTGTTCGGCAGTGGAATCTACTGCTGCCTCAATGGAGTGTGGTGGAGTCTCCTTCTTTGGAGGTTTTTAAGCAGAGGCTGGATGGCCATCTATTGGGCATGCTTTGATGTTTGGTGTTCCTGCATGGCACAAGGAGGTTGGACTGAATGGCCCCTGGGGTCTCTTCCAACTCTATGATTCTATGATTTATTTGGGCTACTGTGTCCAGTTCCGGGTACTATAGTTCCAGAAGGATATTAACAAGCTGGAGCATGTCCAGAGGAGGGCAATCAAGTGGAAGAAGACAACTGAGGTTGTTACATGAAGGCCAAAGCTCTGGGAACCAAGCCTTATGAGGAACAACTTGGGGATCTGGGTATATTTAGTTTGGAAAAAAGAAAATTAAGAGGTGACATGACATCCATATATTGTTAGGTGCTTTCATTCCCATATTGGGAGAAAGGTGGGATATATATATATATAGAGAGAGAGAGAGAGACAGACAGACAGACAGACAGACAGACAGACAAATGGGTAGACCTGAGGAAATTTGTAGAAGATGGAATAATCTTGGAAATAAACCGGTGGCTTCAAATTGCTAGAAAAAAATCCACCTAAGCTTTAAGAAGAACTTCTTGATGGTAGGAGCAGCTCAACAGTGAAACGGACTGCTTCAGAAGACGATTCTTTCTCTCTGGAGGTCATTAAACAGATATTGTAACCCTAAGATGTGGGTGACTCAGGTTTCCACTCATGATGGCAGTACCTCCATGTGACAATGAGGTATTAATTAGCTCAGTTAGGAAGCCTGCGAGAGGGAGATAAATTAATGAGATCTCTACACCAATGTTTACAGGGTCATGCAGGAAAGAATCAGAAGATTCCAAAATAAACTAAAATGTGTTTTATTGAAGGGTATCCACATGCACACACAAAATCTGATCTCTCTCTCAAGCACACAAGAGCTAGCTGAAGGAAAAAGAGAGGAAAGTTGTGGGTCGAGGACTTGTAGGGTTTGAGTGATAACCTATCTGGAGAGCAGCAAAGAAAGCAGTGAGATGGCTTAGATTGAAGCCTAAGCACAGTTCTTATTAAAGAATCAAATGGACAGTGTGGCATTCAGCAAGGCGAGAGAGTGTAACCCTTTTCGCACCTTACCTTTTCACGGAGGTGGGGGCGGCGCTCGCGCAAGAAGCCTCAACAGGAACGCTGCTGCTTCCCCGCTGCTTCAGTTCTGCAGCAGCTTCCTGGTCACGCGAGTGCCGCACGAATGCCCCTCCCCTCCCCGTCCCTTCTTACTGCAGCGCAACCTGGGAATTGCAGGCTAGCGTTGAGGCAGGAAGCGCGACCAGCCTGGCTCCCGACGCACCGCATGCCAGGTTAGCACCCACGGACCCCGGAAGCATTGCGCGACCGCGCACCATTTTCGTCTTTAAGCCGAAAATGAAAAGGTGCTGCGCGGTCCCGTCAGGCCCTTGAGCATTGCGTAAATGGGAGTGCATCATGCAGACCGCTCCTCCCATTTCCACGATGCTCAAGGGGCCCTCTCGCTTTAGAAACGCTGTGTGAAAAGGGCCTACGTCTGCTCAAATTGGAGGGTTTATATACCTAAAATCTACTTTGCTGGTATGAGTGCGAATTGCTCTCCCAGCTGAATGGACAATGGGAATTGCAACACAGGCAATGGGGTCTGGGGAATGTTGATGGTCTCAGTGTTCAGGTGACAAAGGGGTAATGCTGTCATAATAGCTCTGTATTGGGGAGAGGTTGGGAAGGTAAAGCAAGGAAACATCCAGGTTTGTGGGAGCAGGGTTAAAGCAGTCACAGTTTGGTGGGAACTTCCTTTTTCTGCACTGAGATGTCCAGCTTTAGCATAAGCCTATTGTCTCCAGAGCTGCCTGGTAATCTTCCTGACAATGACTTTGGCTTCACCTGGAGGGGGTGTGGCTGACCTGCCTTGCCATTTCACATTTACAGTCAATAATCTTCCTCTGTCTAGTTTGATCTTCTAGTCAAGTTCCATTTTGTATCAATGCCAATTAATGTAGCTTGCCAATTAAATAATATTTGCCAATTAAACGATATTTTTAATTGGGGTGTGTGAGGCTGTAACAAGATTGGATGGGCATCTCTCAAGGGTGCTTTAGCTATGTATTCTTGCAAGGCAGGACATTAGAGCAGATAGCCCTTGTGGTCCCTTCCAACTATAATTCTATGACTGGATGATAAAAGACAATTTAGAGGCCATTTTAAAGCCTATCCTTTAACAGAGGTGGTGGCAAAGAAAGAATACGTTTCCACCACCACTGTATCTGCACACTGTTGTTCTGCAGAACTGTTTTGGGATGGTACAAGGACTCCTTCACGTGGATCCCAAAGCAGATTTCAGGGCATACTCAAACACTTCAAGAAATGGAATTTAATATCATTTGGTCGACTAGTTCCAGAAGGTGGCACTGTTGGACTAATGCACTACTCCACAACATTTTGAAAGCTGGGTTAATTACTGCAACTTTCCATTTTGTCTCCTATGCTTTTTGACATCTACATTAAGTTGATGACTGAGGTCACCAAGAGACTTCAACTGATGAGCCATTAGCACAATGATGATAATCAGGAATGTATCTATGGGGGGGTATTGCTCCCCAAACAAGAGTTCTGCCCCTCCTAGTGAAATTTTTCCTTCAGTCCCCAAATTTTTAGCATTGCAGTGACTTAAAAACTTCAGCTGAGCTTTTTGAAATAGCATTTGGGTGTCCAAAGAAAAGGGACAGGCAAAGCAACCAAGGGAATGGGAACACAGCAAATAGAAGAGTTCTAGGGATGAGTGATTTTCAGTGCTGCAGTCTCTGCAATGCTAAAAAATTGGAAAATTTTCATTGGGGTGAACAGAATTTTTATTCGGGAGACAATGTCCTCATTTTGGCCCTGTAACCTCACACTTGGAGTTGCAAAACAAAAAAAGCACACAGTGCAGTTGAATCCATTCCTCTTTGCCCTCTTTGTCTCTGAAGCAGCAGAAAACAAGCTTGTCCCATCTTCCACATGAGAGCTTTTCCTGCTAGTTCCTACTAGCTTTCCCTTTTGAGCTCCCAGATTCCTCCAGTATTGAATATGCATTGGCAGTAATTTTACCCTCTTGCTTTTGCAATGTAAACCTTCACAGATATGGTTACACATCGGTTATTGTTGTTGTTATGAATACCACCTTTTCCAAAGTTAGGACTCAGGGCTGCTTACAACAGTTAAAATTCACAGCATACAAAAATATAAAAGCAATTTAATTATCAAAAAAAGTTAAAAGCAAAAAATAAAAACCCAGCACACTAAATAAGGACTGTCCCGCCACCACCACAAAAAGAAAAAAAAATTCTCAAAGGCACTCCAAAATTAGAAGTCCCTCAAGTAAAGAGGAGACTAATCTATTCTGGGAAAGGAGTTCCGGAGCCAAGAAGTAGCCACTGAGGAGGCCTTGCCTCCCCTGTTCTCCCCATATGTACCCACAAGGGCAATAGGACAGGAAGAAGGGCCTCCCCAGAAAATCATACAAGTTTGTATGGGACAAAACCATCCTTCGAATAGTCCAGACCTGAGCCATGTAGGTGGCACTCCCCTCCCCTCCCCTCCTGCTGAATATAAAGATAGTGCAACGAATGATGTGTTTGCTGATTGTCCCCTTGAGCAATGGGGAATAATACCTGGTGGCTGTTTCTGCAATCTGACTGAATCAATCGGGGCACTGAAAGGTGTAGATTGAGTGTTATGCACCATCCAAGAATGCCCACTTGTGTGGCTTGTTCATTAATCCCAACTAGAGTAAACCCATTGAACCAATGGTTAAATGATGAATTAACACATAGGTAAATCCAATTAATTTTATGGATCTCCTCTAACTGAGACGAACAATAGGATTTAGGCCATGTGTAAAGTTATACTTGTGGAACTTTGCTAGTGCATTCATGAACTGAATACCTCTGTTCATGTTGACCCAAAAGGGAGCTCATACAGGTGTGCCACCACAAAAGGATGTTCTCTTCCCATTGCAGCATTGTTCCCTACCTCCACACTTGGTTCATTCGTGCTTCCTCGAGGCTGGGTTGTTGGCCATTCCCTAGTCATGCCTGGATAAAGTAATCTCTATGTGCTCCTTTTGTGCTACATAATTGTGATTGCTATCTCCATCTGTGAATCAGAAACGTGATATTTTAGACAGTGTGCTTACCTGAACAAGATTTCCAAGGTTTGAAGAAGGAGTAGATCTATGACTCTACATAGCACTGGTAAGATTACGTTTGGAGTCTTTCTTTGCTTTTGGCCAATACGCCACTCAAGAAGCATGTTGCTTATTTGGAAAGGATGATGGGGAGGGCTACATTAGTAAGGAAGGGACAAGAAGACAACCTCTCTAAGGACAGCAAGCAGGAAGGGCAGAGACAAAATGATGACTGTAGGCAGAGCAAAGGGAAAAAAGAACCAATATGGAGCAGAACTTCAGCTCTTGGGACAGACGAGACTGTGCAGTGGCGTGCACAGAAAAGTACTGGATTGGATGTGGGGAGCAAAGAAGAGGGAGGAATCAAAGATGTATACTGTATACTGAGTATTTTATTGTCAATTGAGTGAGGAGAAGTGCAGTACATGATGATAGCTGGACTATATATTCAATGCAGAGAAGATTAGGAGAAAAGGCAAAGAAGAGAAAGTCAAGACAGCAGAAAGAAATGGCACCTGAGTCTTGCTGTTGTGCTATGCAATGTTTGCATTTACCAAATGAGTGGATGGTGGGGGAGGTGTAGTAAGCTGGGCCTCTGCCACTAAGCAGATGGGCTTTAGAGTCATGATGATGGTGAGGGGCCTGGAAGCCATGCCCTATGAGGACAGACTTAGAGAGCTGGATATGTTTAGTCTGCAGAAGAGAAGGTTGAGAGGGGACATGATAGCCATGTTTAAATATTTGAAGGGATGTCATGTCGAGGAGGGAGTGGGCTTGTTTTCTCCTGCTCTTGAGACCAGGACAAGGAGCAATGGATGCAAGCTACAGGAGGGGAGATTCCGCCTGAACCTCAGGAGGAATTTCCTGACAGTCAGGGCTGTCCGGCAGTGGAATGTGCTGCCACAGAGTGTGGTGGAGTCTCCTCCTTTGGAGGTTTTTAAGCGGAGGCTGGATGGGCACTTGTTGGGAGTGCTTTGAGGGTTTTCCTGCATGGCAGGGGGTTGGACTGGATGGCCCTTGTGGTCTCTTCCAACTCTACATTTCTATGATTCTATGATTCTATGATGACCTAACATTAGCAGCTGCCCAGTGGCACGAAAAGGATAACTTGTGTTAGTGACCTTGTTGAATACTTTTTGCATTTGCATTGCAGTTTGAAGCTAAGAAAAGAGATGAAGGCTGAGAATGGACTGAAGGAGCGACTCTTCTAACCTGCTTGCATAGATCTCATAGCTATTAGTGGGGGGGATGGTTCATGTTTGCCCACTTTGGCTTTCTTGGTTTGCTTCTGTACCCCTCGGAGCCCATCTTCCGTTAGCCCCACCTTGGAGGGGGCAGCATCCCAGCCCAAGGGCTTCCTACACATCCAACAATAGGAATTTGATTTGATTGCTGGTGGAAGGGGTAAGTTTGGGTAGAATTTGTCTGGGGGCTCAGACCTATCACTGGCTGTGACGAGATACTAGACCCCATTAGCAAAAGGGCTGGGATGCTTCCCTGCAAGATACCATTTTCTGTCTCATGGACCATCAAGGAAGTTGATGCTCTAGCACAGTGGTTCTCAACCTGTGGGTCCCCAGATGTTCGTGGACTTCAGCTCCCAGAAGCCCCAGCCACTATGGTCAATGCTCAGGGCTTCTGGAAGCTGAAGTCCACGAACATCTGGGGACCCACAGGTTGAGAACCACTGCTCTAGCAGTAATGTGTGTCAGTGTCTGGAACCACACTCAGTTCCGGAACAAGACTGGGGTGGGGGGAGAGATGTGGTTGTGAGAGTGGGCCCGACCCTATGTTCAGAGGCAGCTGGTGGCTTGTACGTCAGTGTGAACGCCAGTGGAACTCCGCTTTCGTAACCATGAACTGAATATGCCCATTGCTTGACCTCAAAAAAAGTATAGTGGCCAAGTGTAATGGAATTTACACAGGTGTAGGGCATCTGCAGAATTCTGACCGTTGGCTGTGGAAAGAAAAAAGAATGGAAGTGATGGGAGGCAGAGGGAGAACTGAAAGGGACAGGAGAATAGAGAGTGTGATAGTTTCAGTGTTAATATTCTTGTTCAAAAGAAGGTGACACAGGAGCTCCACACAGAGCTTGGACGTGTGGCTTCACTGGACATCCAGTTCCGAGCATACCCTGGCCAAGATGGGCCGTGCCGCCTGGGGGGATGTTGACTACAGGATTCTGGATCATGAAGCTGTAGCACCAACCATTGCGCCCACACTTATTGTTGTTCCCTCAAAGTATAGTTTCATATTAAATGGGGGGGGGAGTCTCCTTCTTAAGGATAGAAACTGGAAGGAATAAAGTCATTTAATTTCTCTTTGGAAAATAAATCAGATTTGACCCACCCCAGAAGAAGTTAATCCTGTTTCTGCAGCATCCATCCATGGCATTCCTTGTGGCCGGCCTGAGGGTTGTCCTTTCCCGTGAATCTTGGCTTGTTCCGATTAAGCAAAGGAGGAAATTCTAAGGCCATTTCCGCAGTAGAGTGTTATAGCACTATGATTCCACTTGCAACATCCTATGGAATCCTGGGGTTTGTGGTTTCTGGCCCCTCCCGAAATTGCAAACCCCAGGATTCCATAGGATGTTGCAAGTGGAATCATAGTGCTATAACACTCTACTGTGGAGATGGCCTAAGTTGTGACTTACATGACATGTCATTGGTTGATCAATGATTTGATCCAAATTTGCCCATGCCCAGTTGCTTCATGCTGGTTTTTTTGGATCAAACGTTGTGTTACAGATTTGTCTTTTCTGGGAGGTTTTTTTTGGGGGGGCAAGTGTCCAGTCCCTCAACTGCAGAGATGTGCCATGGAACAAGGATCCCATTCCAAAAGAAACTGCAGCCAACTGGCCTGGATATTTTATTGTCTTCCTTCAGGATCAGATGGGACCACCCTCCTGCCCCAAGTTCTGCTACTTGGGCCTCCTGGTTGCAAGTCTTTTTCTGACAGAGGGCAGCTCAAGGTCATACCGTTATCAGTCTGACTGCAGTGGCAGTAAGTCTATTTTCATCTGATACATAAGAGCAGATGAGAGCCAATAGTTAATTCAGAAGACAATTCATCCATCCTAAATATCATCTCCATCTCCTCCTTCTCTTTCTCCTTCTTCTCCTCCTCTTCCTTCTTCTTCCTCCCATTTTCCCCCAGTCCATGACTGAAGGCAGCTTACAAAATTTAATTAATACTCTGCTTTACTCTTAGGATGGGACCCAAGGCAGCTAAAACAGATACTCCTAAAAACTTCGCATTGCACAAAAGTTAAAAATTAAATTAATCTACCAGCAGAATTAGTCAAAAGCATGGCCAACAAAATGAAAAACGGCAACTAAACGATACAGCCCACTCTGAAGAACCCTTTCCTCATCAACAGCCAGTTCTCAAAGGCTTGGTGAAGCAACGCATTTTCTCTTGCCCGTGGAAGGATAGCAGCAAGGGCACCTGTCTAACTTTAGTAGGAAGAGAGTTCCAGAGCCTGGGAGCAGCCATTGAAAAGGCCCTATCCTGTGTTCCCATCAGATAGACCTATAAGGATGTAGGGACCAAGGAAAAGCCAGAGATCTCAAGGCCCTAGCAGGCTCATGGGGGAGCAGCTGGTCCTTCAGATGGCATGGCCCTAAGATTTATCCAATACATTTACCAAGGCTGTTTCCACACTAGACTGTTATAGTGCTATTATTCCACTTTCAACATCCTATGGAATCCTGGGGTTTGCAGTTTAGGGAACAGCATTTAGAATTCTTAGCCAGAGAGCTCTTTGGTCTCAGTAAACTGCAACTCCTAGAATTCCACAGGATGTTGAAAGTGGAGTAATAGCACTACAACAATGTAGTGCAGAAATGGCCCAAGTGTCATCCACCTATCTCATCTGTCTATATGTAGCGGTGGTGGGAAGCCATGTGGGAAGCTGGGGCTAATTTCTCACAAACCTGTGGGGTGCACCAGGTAGACTGGAAATAATATCACATAAAAACCCCTCTCCCAGCTGTCACTTTTAGCCAATTACAGTGGCAAATGGGGCTCTTTAGTGGGAATTCTTGGAAAATAGGAAGGCTAACTGCTGGTTTGCAGGTGGTTTGGGTGTGGTCTTCAGGTAGTAAATAGCCTCCCTTATGTCATTTTTTTTTTAATTCTGGGGGCTTGGGAGGACTGATAGAGGGCTTCAGGGTCATGAAGGTGGGATTCAGGGGCCCCATGCAGGCTGCACTTTCCCCATTCCAATCTATACATATAGGTTTAGCTGCCCAGGAGCCTCATCTCATAGTGAACATGGCAACCTTGCTGGTTCTTTGACTACTTTGTTTAGCTTTTTTCCCTAGCTGTGCCAACAGCCAGGCTTTCTCTCTGGCCATTTCCGCACTAGACTGTTATAGCGCTATCATTCCACTTTCAACATCCTATGGAATTCTGGGGTTTGCAGTTCAGGGAGGGGCCGGCCGGCAGTCTAGTGCGGAAATGGCCTCTGTGCTAGTACCACTGTTTAGTGTATGATTGCATGCAAATAAAGGTTTCTTTCATTACAGCTTCTGGTTGTTTTAAGAAATGCCCCAAAGGTTGGATGTTCTATAAGGACAGCTGCTATGGATTCTTCTCCAATTCTGTTCCCTGGTCTGAGGCCGAGGTAAAATGGGCTTTGTGGAGTACATGTGTGCACAAACAGTACAAGGATGGAGAGAATCATAAAATCATAGAGTTGGAAGAGATGACAAGGGCCATCCGGTTCAACCCCATTCTGCCATGCAAGAAGACACAGGTCATTTCCACACGGGGCAAGGGAATCGCCCCACGCCGCTACTTACCAGATCTTCGGGCTCCCTGGTCCAGTCCAGGCTGCTCTGGAGCAGTGCACGGTCATCGATCTGCACTCCTCCGGCGTCCAAAATGGTGGCTTCCGGTTGGTCGTGGGTCTCGAGCAACCGGTCTAACTTGCCAGCCTAAAGCCTGCCCTCAGCAGATTGCAGGCTCGCATTGGTGCCAGCCTGCAAATCTGCACAAGGGAGCAGGCTTGCAGTGGCGCGCTCCGTGCTTTTGAAAGACTGGAAAAATCAGGTCTTTCAAAAGCACGTTGGAGGACCATTGGGGTCATTCCAGAGCAGACTGAGGTGTGGATGTACAGTAAGTAGTCCAGACCCAGTCCTCTCCAAGGTGCAGATGTCCTCCGTGGAGGATGCACTGCACCGTTTTAAATACCCTGTGCGGAAATGACCACAATCAAAGCACCTCCTTTGACAGATGACCATCCAGCCTCTGTTGAAAAACCTCTAGAGGAAGAGACACCACCACACTCCCAGGCAGCAGCATATTCCACTGTCAAACTGCTCTTACCGTCAGGAAGCTCTTTCTAGTAGTTTGAAGCCATTCCTCTGTGTCCTAGTCTCTGAAGCAGCAGAAAACAGGCTTGGTCCATCCTGCACATGACATTCCTTCAAATATTTAAGCACACCTCTTAACCTTCTCTTCTCCAGGCTAAACATACCCGGCTCCCTAACCTGCTCCTCACAGGGCTTCATGATTTCCAGGCTTTCTACCATTTTGGTTGTCCTCCTCTGGACAACTTCCAGATTGTCAATATCCTTCCAGAATTGAACTGGACACAGTATCCCAAGTCAGGCCCCACCAAAGTAGAACAGAGTGGCACTATTACTTTCCTTGACCTAGATACCACTTACCTTGTCTGTTGTAGGTAGGCAATTGTTGCTAAGCGGGTTTAGCTAAAGTTCAATCCCATTCTTTCCCCACTCAAGCTTTATTGCATGGCTTACTGCAGACACAGTACTGGAACCAGATATGGAAAGTGTGTGTTTCTCTAACAATCCTTCACCATCTTCCCAGAGCTGATGCTGCTAAGAAACATCCAGCTATGCAGAGAAGGAAGAAAGGGGGGCACTTGGCAATTGTAAAAAGACTTTATAAAAAGGAGCTTCACTGTCAGAGACTTTCTTAACTGAAGTATGTCTATATCTAGTAATAATGCTATGATTCAGCTTTAACTGCCATGGCAACATTTTGTGGAATCCTGAGGTTTGTAGTTTGGCAAGGCATTGGATCCCAAAATTCCATCAGATGGAATGGAACCATGACAATTAAAGTTGAATCATACTGCTATAGTTGCGTAGTCTGAAAGGGTCCCTGATTTAGGGACTGGACGATGCTACTCATACAGTTTTACTTAAGTCTCTGTGTTACGGATCTGGCATTCCTAAAGTTTCATGAGAATCACAAGTTCTTCCAAAAGGTGGTAGAGTTCAACATAGCCCAAAAAAGCTGAACTCCAGAAGTGAAACTCCAAAGTTGAAGTCCAGGTGAGATCCTTTATTGAGAGTCCCATTTCTTTTCCATCTCCTGCAGGCTCTGTGCTTTCAACACAGCTCTGGACATCTTGCTTCCATTCTTGATAAGAAAGAGATGAATAAAGTGGCCAAATTTGTTGCCTCTAAAAATAAAGCTTTTGAACATGTCTGGATTGGACTGCATGACCCACGGGAGGTAAGTCTTCTTCCGAGGTTTGTTCCTAGGGATGTTTCCAGGATTGTATTTGGAAATGTTTTTGTCCTCAGTGTGGAGTTTGGACACACTGAGACACCTGTCTCAGGTCGATTCCCACAAGATTTTTCCATGGAATATTTTATGAAAATTTTATGTCTGCAAAAAAGAGGGGCTGAGATCTGAGGAGATGGAGCATAAAGTTATAGGTATGCAGCAGTTTGCCATGCTGACCTGCAGGAGAGTTTGTCTTCTGATGAAAATCATAGAGTTGGAAGAGACCCCAGGAGCCATTGAGTCCAACCTCTTGCTATGCAGGAACACACATCAAAGCATTCCCAACGGATGGCTTCCAGCCTCTACTTAAAAACCTCCAAGGAAGGAGACTCCACCACACTCCAAGGCAGCGTATTCCACTGCCGGACAGCTCTGACCGTCAAGAAGTTCTTCCTGAGGTTCAAGTGGAATCTCCTTTCCTGTAAGATGAACCAGTCTTATCTTTGGAGGAGTCACAGGAAACACCTGATAGCCAGTCAAGACTTTCTTCAGGTCAGCAGGACAGGTCAGGTTCAGAGTAGGAAGCGATGCTGGAGAAGGACCCTCTAGTCCCAGAGAAAGGTGGAGGCTCAGGTGTCTGGCTCAGATCATACTCCACAGACGGAAGGAAATGATACAATTAAGGTTTCAGGAAGAGGACAGCTGTGGAACATTCTCCCTAAATTCTGCCGGGGATCAGGCTATTGGCTTAGTGTGCCGCCTCTCAGTAGCTTGGCTTATGCAAGTGTGTCTAATGGACTTACAACCCTTGGATTTTTTTTTATAACTCTTGGAAATTTGTCTCTGATTTACAACTTTCTTGATCCTGGATTATTTTGACACTGGATACCTTCTGCTTCCATGGTTTTGGACTTGGGAAGGGGTTCCCAAGTCCACTTCTGGGCACCACATTAAAAAAAGATATTGACAAGCTGGAACGTGTCCAGAGAAAGACAACCACGATGGTCAAGAGTCTGGAACCCATGCCTTAGGAGGAAGGACTGAAAGATCTGGGTATGTTCAGCTTGGACTAGAGTGAGAGGTTGACACAAGAGCTTTCTTTACATATCTGAAGGGATGTCACATAGAAGATAGAGCCAACATTCTTCCTGCTGCTCCAGAACCAATGGATTCAAATGACAAGAAAAGGGATTCTGCCTAAACATCAAGAACTTCTTTACTGCAAGACTTGTTCAACAGTAGAATGGGATGCCTCAGAGGTGGTGGATCTAATTCTTTGGAGGTCTTTAAATAGAGATTGGGTGGGCATCTTTCCGAAGTGCACTACAGAGGGTTGGACTAGGTGGCCCGTGAAGCCTTTCCTGCTCCAAGATTTGATGATTCTACATTTCTGTATTTGAGGAGGCATGTCAGGCCACAGTTATAACTGGCTTTTGTCCCATTAATTTCATCAGAACAGTTCCAAAGAAAGCATGTTTAGAGCTATAGCTTCAGTAATAGGGAATTGTGAGCCTGTGTGATGTAGTGGTTGGGCTACAACCTTGGAGACCAAGGCTTAAGATGCATCACACACTCTCAGCCCCAGAAGACCCTGTGATAGGTTTGCCTTGGGGGTCACCGTAAGTCGGAATGACCAGAAGGCACACATCAACAACAGTGGGAAATTACTGAAATTATTCCCTTCCGAACCTCCTCTAAGTTCTGGGGATTCTGGCTAGTGTTCTGCCAGTGACAACGATGCACATAAGTGTGGCTCACCTCCACCTTTCTCTTTTTGGTTGCAGAGGAGAACTATTCTGTGGCCTTTTGGACCCTATTCCAAGACTCTAGGCATTTTGCCCTGTGTATGTTTTTCAAGGGCCTTCTTCAGGGGCTACCTAAACACAAATACAAATTGAAAAGCACAAGGACAACATATAATTAAATAATAATAATAACAACAACAATAATAATAATTTGTTACCCACACCCTAAAGCACAAAACCATTTAAATAAAAATATATCCTAATTAAAATCTGTCATAATTAAAAGTGCAATTAAAAGTATACTTAGGCCATTTCCGCACTACAGTGTTAAAGTGCTGCTATTCCACTATCAACCTCCTATGGAATGCTGGGGTTTGTAGTTTAGGGAAGGGCACTTCGAATTCTCAGCCAAAGAGCTCTTTGGTCTCAGTAAACTACAAACCCCAGAATTCCACAGGGCATTGAAAATGGAATAGTAGCAGTTTAACACTGTAGTGCGGAAATGGCCTTACAAGCAGACCAGGTAGGAAGAGAAGTCTTTAGCACTTTTTTGAATTCGAACATTATATTTTTCTGTCCAAATCTCTTCCAGCAGCCATTCCACAGTCCAGAGGTGGCCAATGAGAAGCTCCTCTGGGTGACCACTGCCAGTCTAGTCCTGGTCGGTTTAAGTAAACGGCCCCCAGAGGAACTGAGGGTGTGGGGTGGCATGTATGGGAGGAGGTGATCCTGCAGGTAACTTGGGGCCTTTACATCCTCCACTGTTCTAGTGCTATTATTCCACTTTCAACATCCTTTGGAATTCTGGGGCTTGTAGTTTCCTGAGGAGGCCCAAGAGCTCTCTGGCCGAGAATTCTAAAGGCCCCTCCTTAAATTGCAAACTCCAGGATTCCATAGGATGCTGAAAGTGGAATAACAGAACATCGTAAAAGACTTGAACATTGTAGGGTGGAAAGGCCTTTGGACCCAAACCATGTTGGATTTAAAGGTAATAACCAATGCTTTGTACTTTGTAATTCTACCATAGTGTCTTCAGAAAACATTACAATCCATTTCAGTTTTTGTATATCGTCTGTTTTTTTGCACATTTGCTATGTTGCCGTCCTTTCCCAGGCAAAAAGCTTTTCTTTTTGTGTTCCTGTAGAATGGGCAATGGAGGTGGACAGACCTGTCCCTATCATCATTTCGACCTTGGGATAGGAATGAGCCAAACAAGGCAAATGGCAATGAATACTGTGTTCATTTGGCATCTCAGAGAGGTAAGGGGGGCTCCCGGAGGGAAACTGGGCTTGAGAGCTAGGAGGTAGGGGAGGGAGGCTGTGAACGTGGTGGAGAGTTTCCAGGATTTAAAGACAGGAGGGGACAAAATGCAGAGCAAGACCTGTGTTGTCCTTGTCCCCCACAAAGCTGGAATCCCTGAATGCTAGAATTGGGAGAAACCACAAGGGCCATTGAGTCCAATATCTTTCTGCCATGCAGAAAGACATCATCAATGCTCCCTCAGCGTTCCCCATCCTAAAAAAATGGTGTGCATATGTGTGTGTTTGGGGCATTGTTTTCTCACTGCTGGAAATCTCTGGCATTGTTAGGTTTTGCTTGCTGTCCAAAGCAAAGGAAGAACAATGCAAACAAAGCCAACTTTAACAATCCAAACTTGTGGCCTAAATCCTATAGCTAGTCCTGAGTAACGCAGACCCACTCAAACTGTTGAGTCAACACATATAGGTAAACCTCACTGGTTCAATGGGTTTATTCTGCTTGGAACTGACAATAAGATTCGGGCCTATGGGTCTACAATTCTAAGGACCAAAATCCCGTTGTTAGTCCTCACCAGGGTAGAGCTGTTGAATCATGTCACATTTCTGCACTAGCCTATTATAGCGCTGCAAACCCCATGATTCCAGAGGATGTTGAAAGTGGAATCACCACACTATAACAGGCTAGTGCGGAAATGGCCATAGAATCCTAGAATCCGAGAAGGGTTGGAAGAGACCCTCAGGATCACCCAGTCCAACCCCCTTCTGCCATTCAGGAAGACACTGGCCATTTCCGCACTACAGTCTTATAGCGCGATGATTCCACTTTCAACATCCTCTGGAATCATGGGGTTTGCAGTTTCGGGAGGGGCAGGCTGGCCCCTCCTGAAACTGCAAACCCCAGGATTCTAGAGGATGTTGAAAGTGGAATCATCGCGCCATAACAGGCTAGTGCGGAAATGGCCACTGTCAAAGCCGTCCCTTCGACAGATGGCCATCCAGCCTCTCTTTCAAAGCCTCTAAAGAAGAAGACCCCACCACACTCCATTGAGGCGTCAGTGTATTCCATTGCTGAGCTGCTCTTCAGCCAAGAAAGCCAACGCAATTCTTGGTTGCATCAATAGGAGTAGGGTGTCCAGATCGAGGGAGGTATTGGTACCACTTTATTCTGCTTTGGTTAGACCTCATCTGGAATACTGCGTCCAGTTCTGGGCACCCCAATACAAGAAGGATATGGATAAGCTGGAGCAAGTCCAGAGGAGGGCAACCAAAATGGTGAGGGGCCTGGAAGCCATGCCCTATGAGGACAGACTTAGAGAGCTGGGTATGTTTAGTCTGCAGAAGAGAAGGTTGAGAGGGGACATGATAGCCATGTTTAAATATTTGAAGGAATGTCATGTCGAGGAGGGAGTGGGCTTGTTTTCTCCTGCTCTTGAGACCAGCACAAGGAGCAATGGATGCAAGCTGCAGGAGGGGAGATTCCGCCTGAACCTCAGGAGGAATTTCCTGACGGTCAGGGCTGTCCGGCAGTGGAATGTGCTGCCACGGAGTGTGGAGGAGTCTCCTTCGCTGGAGGTTTTTAAGCGGAGGCTGGATGGCCACTTGTCGGGAGGGCTTTGAGGGTTTTCTTGCATGGCAGGGGGTTGGACTGGATGGCCCTTGTGGTCTCTTCCAATTCTACATTTCTATGATTCTATGATTCTATGATTCTTCAATTAGTTCAGTTGAACCAGTTGATTTTACCTACATATCAATTCACCATTCAACAACTGGTTGAATGTTTCTTCCTTCAGTTGAGACTAACCAACAGGGCTCCAACTGGCTTTTTTTTTAATTATTTAAAAGTTATAATGATACATTAAAACTTGCAGAGGAGGAAAAAAAGAATTACAAAGCAGGAAAAGAAAAAAAATGCAAAAAAGAATAAAATACACAGAAAACAAGAAATTGAAAGAAAAATGTGACTTCCATTCTTCCTTTCAGCAGCTGTATATACGCACCATTATTTCAAGCATCTCTGTTTAACATCCTGGCATTGTTTTCTTTCAGCACCCTATTTCTCATTGTTCCTCAAAAGCCACTCAGCACATTGTCATAGTCTTCTTTTTCACTTTTAATTCTTTTTTTTTCTCCCCACATGATGCTGGGGAATTATGAGCTCAAAATCAGGAGGCTTGTGAGAGAGGGGTAGCCAGATATCCACCAGGGAAGAACCAGGCAGAGACTCAAAAGTAAACTAAAATGTATTTTATGAGGGGAAATTCAATCACTCACACACAAGAGCCAAGCAATCACACACTCATGCAGAGCGAATCAAAAGGTAAAAGGAGGAAAGGTTGATAGAGAGACTTCAGGGAGTGGGCGATATTTACCAATCCAGAACAGCAGTGAAGAAGCAACTATGTGGCTTAGACTTGCATCTAAGGACAGTACAATCGGGAGTCAAAATGACAGAGACACCTTTCGCATGGCATTTGCCATGCGAAAGAGCCCTTCAAGCATTGCGCAAATGTGAGGAGCGGTCCACACAATGTACTCACAATCACGCAACGCTCCACGGTCTGGCAGGCACCGCTTGTGCACTTTTTCATTTTCGGCTTTAAGCTGAAAATGGTGCGCGATCACGCATCGCTCCAGGGCCCTGCGTGCACTTGCTGTGCGTGCGGAGCCCCGGAGCCGCGGTGCTCACGCTTCTTGCCCCAGCGCGGCCTGGGAAACTCCCAGGCTGCACTGCGGAAGGAGGAGGCAGGGCTCTCGCGCGAGCAGCTGGCAGCTGCGGAGCTGAAGCAATGGGGACGCGAGAGCCGCTCGCAAGAGGCTGCTCGTGCGATCCCTTCACCCCGGCTCCGGAAAAAGGTAAGCCGCAGAAAGGGCCAGAGTGACACTCTGGCTGAGCAAACAATGGAGTTTTCAGTGTGGACGAAGAGGTCTAGAATGAGCTAATGGTTTTAGTGCTAGGTGACAAAAGAAGCTAATCATTGCTTGATATCTTAGTGTTTGTGGAGGGGTCTGAGGATAATGGGATAGATTGCAGGGCAAGGAGAAGAGAGCTTGAGACAATCAGCAGTCTGGTGAGAATCTCCCAGTCACTATTGTCTGAGAAAGCAGAGTCGTTCAGGCTAGCAGCAGCCCATTATCTCCAGGGTTCCCTGGTGATTTCCTGACTACAGCCATTTCCGCACTGGACTGTTATAGCGCTATTGTTCCACTTGCAACATCCTATGGAACCCCAGGATTCCATAAGATGTTGCAAGTGGAACAATAGCGCTGTAATAGTCCAGTGCGGAAATGGCCTATGACCTCACCACGTGTGGGAGGTGTTTTCTGGCCTAATTCGCAACACACATGTTTGGCCAGTCTTTTCCTCTTGATCAGCCAAGCTATACAGCCATAGCAGGGTATGCTTGATATCAAAGCCAGGTAATGTATTTTGCAAATTAAATCGTATTTTGCCAATTAAACCATAACAAGTCACGAGGGTAGTGCAGCCTGGTAACAGCTCTAACATTCTATGTTTAATGCTATAAATGTAAATCCCAAACACTATGAGATTGTTAAGTTCAGTTAACCATCTCATAACTACTGAACATGATCCCAGCTGTGGTTTTTGAGCAAAGAAGCACTGTTTTCAGGCAGCTGTGTCATTTTTTTTTTTTTTTGCAAGATCACTGGGTTTTGCACCAAAAGCAAACATACAAGCAAGCAAGCAAACAAACCAGAAATTTGTGGGAGAAATATAGCCATAGGGGCTCTTTTGTGTGTGAGATTGCTGGTTTTCCTTTACAGAAAATCCAGCGATCCTGCACAAAAAACTCCAGATGGCTGTCTGAAACAGTCTTTTTGCGCAGAAAACTGCATTTCTCATGCAAAACCCCACGTGTCTTTAAGTTCAGAATAATTTTGCAAAATACTTCAGGACATGTGAATATGGGACAAAAACTGCAGAGAAATACTTGTTTTCTCTGAATTGGAGAGAATACTGTGGAAATTATTCATCTTCACATGAGGATGAAATAGACAAAATATTTACATCCACAAAGGAGAGTCCTTTCTTTCCTTTGATTTATACCCTGCCTTTCCGCTGCCACAGGACCCACAAGGACCTTACTACAAACTAAAACAAACTACAGCTAAAACCTACTTAATACAAAAAGCTTTTTAAACAAACAAACAAACAAACAAACTCTAAATTAAAGCACTTTAAAACTCAGGGTCCTATCCCACTACACTGTTATAGCACTATTGTTCTGCTTTAACTGCCCTGGCAACATCCTGTGGAATTCAGGGGTTTGTAGTTTAGTGAGGCCCAAGGGCTCTGAAGATTGTAAATATCCCTCCCTAAACTGCAAATCCCAGCATTCCGCACAATGTTGCCATGATAGTCAAAATGGAATAATAGCACTGTGACAGTGTACCATGATAGGACCTTCAGTATAACATTGGAAAAAAGGATAAAAAGATGGCATACCCCATTAAACCCATCAGAACTCTCTTCTGCTCTATTAAGAACCAAAATCTTCCCTAAATAAAAAGAGCAGGTAAGGAACCTACCAAACCTCCTTGTAAGAGGGCATTCCATATCCTAGGAGCAGCCACCAAGAAGCCCTGCTTCTGTGTCCTCACCAAACCCACCTGTGATGGTGGTAGGGTGGAGAGAAAACCCTCCTTTGAAGGTTTTAAAATTCAGCAGGCTCTTTAGAAGATAGCAAGCGTGGGGGAAAGAAACCAGGAACCTACTTGAGTCCATTTCCCTGTTCTCTTTTAGGATTTAGGCGTTGGAATGATGCGGATTGTTCTCTGGAAATGGCTTTTCTCTGCAAATATGATCCATAGGATGTTGCAAGTGGAACAATAGAGCTATAACAGTCCAGTTGTCATGGAGAACTGCAGTGACCAGAAACAAGGACACTGGCCAAGAGATTCAGACTCAGAATTCCATTTCTCCCAATCCTCCTGTATTTCAAACTTCTGTGCAGTGAATCAGGTTCTTCCTTGGTGAAAAACCCAATAAAGTCTTGTGCAACCTGCCACTCCCCTTCTTTCCTTTCTCTCTGAAGAACGGACCCCATGGGATATCACATTTTTTAAAAAATGTCCTTGAGCTGTTTTCCTAGACTAATGTATCCAGCACAAAGCTTGGAAAGGTCCCTTTTTGGCCTAAGTCTGCCATGACAAACCTTCTCTGAATAAGTTTGAGCAAGACCAGCAGAGAAAGGGAAGCATTAAAGTCAGGGTCAGGGTGGGTTAGTGTTACCCTGACTTCTGGGGGCCCCTTGGGGGACACCTTGATTCGCTCCAAAAATGAAAAGATTGGGGAAATTAGTGGAGCACTGGCTGTAGCAGAATGAGGGACAGAGTAACCCAGCAGAATTTTTTACCTAATTTTTATGGAGTCAGACCAAGCAAAAACCCAGACAATCGTACCAATAACTGAATTTTATTAATAACTGTATTCTCATGCACCAACGCACTCACTCATTCATGCACACAAGGCCTATTGAGAAAGGAAAGAGGTGAAAATTGATAGGGGATTCAGTGGAGAGGGTGTAAAGGCGGTGATACTGCACCTGTCCAGAAGTCTTCAGTCCGGGAAGTGGCAAGAAGGACAGAGCTCAGCGAAGAGAGGCGGCTGAGGGGGTCACTCGACTAACAGAATGCTGGTTTGCTAGTGTGGCGGGGAGTTCTCCAAAGAGACCATCCAAAACTGGGACTACTTATAGGGCAGAATGTATCTCAAGGGCAGGCCCTCTCCTGGGAAGAACAACGGCCAAAATAAAGGAAGAAATGCTGCACAATAGCAACTTGGTAGTTTGCATGATTGGTTTATGCAGATGGACCTGGCAGTGCAGGGTTTACTAACGTCGGAGTTGCTCAATCTGGGGAAAAACCCAATAATCCACTCAAGTTGGTTGTTCCTTGGCTGAAGACCCTTTGTCAGTGTGGATGTGTTTAGCCAGAGGTCTCCTAGGGGAACATGACTGGGGGTTTTCCTGGCCTGACCTATTTTTGATTGTTCAACCTCCTTGTCTACATACCCATTCGGCCAACCTCTCTGGCATGGCGGGCATATCTGACATCAAATTTATGTTCCCTGGGATAGGGTATGCCAGTGGGGTAACGTTAGCATATAAGTGAGAGTGAGAGATGTGATTTAGGTGTATTTAATAATCTGGGATGTTGTGTTCAAATTTTGTTTCCAGACCTTTGAATATCTTGGTCTCTCTCTTCTGGACTTATTACCAACTTATCTATAGCCTTCTTGAACATGCCAACAGCTTTGTTTGCAAAACTGTGGTGTAAGCCTTATGAATGGGTTAAAGGAAACACACAGAGAAAAACCCAGAGGTATATTTGGAAAAGTGTTTATTCATTAGTGTCACAGCCCAGAGAAGAGAAGGCCTGGTGAGTACCTGGTGACACTCCATGGGTCTACTCTTCTGGAATGTTGTCAACTAGAAGGACTTAGTTATTCGTGGAAGGGGAGGGTCTCTCACAGTTGTTCCATTTGTCGCTGACTCAGGGTGAAAATTTGCACAGGTAGGGTTGCTCTTTTACACACGCGGCATCATTCCATTCTTTAAAGTCTAAAAGACAACAGATGATAATGTCACAACAACCGTTACTCAGCTTGAGATACAACTGTGGGGTGGTCCATAATTCCTGCCACTCTACTGGGTGCTACACTGACACGTCCCTGAAATTTTTTCATCAGTTCTGATGCTAGCCAAACCCAGAAAAGAACTCCCTTGTCCCTCTTTGGCACTGGAAATGCTGTGATATTTGCTTTACAGCCAGGATCTCATGTTGATGATGAGATGAAGAATGATGTTATGCTCATGGAGTTAGACAGCAGTTGTACAACGCCACCACATTAGAGTATTGTGATGTTACACAACCAAATTTGCAATGCATAACGATGTGGCAATTCACAATGGTGAATTGCCTCAGGCCCCTCCCTAAACTGCAAACCCAAGGATTCCATAGGATGTTGAAAGTGGAATAATAGCACTATAACAGTCTCGTGTGGAAATAGCCTTTGTCTCCAACTCTATTTGTGTTGCTTCATTTATCTATCTATCCTGGCTGACATCCTTTTTTAATTATGACCTTGGGCTCATCACAGACTCTCAGTCCTAGGAAACTCTGTAATAGGTTCACCTTGGGGTTACCGTAAGTCAGAAACAATTTGAAGGTGAAACAGCAACAGTAGCAGCTGCAACAATGACGACAACAATGACAACAACAAGCTGCATGAAGAGAGCCAGCATTGTCTGAGTGTCGGATTACAACCCTGGAGACCAGGCTTCAATTCCCTGTTCACCCATGGAAACCTACTGGGAGACCTTGGATGCATCACACACTCTCAGCCTCAGAAGACTCTAGACGCTTCCTCACTAGGCTGTTATAGCACTATGATTCCACTTGCAACATCCTATGGAATCCTGGGGTTTGCAGTTTTGGGAGGGGCCAGCTGCTATAACAGCCTAGTGCAGAAATGGCCTCTGTGATAGATTTGCCTTGGGGTCACCATAAGTCAGAAATGACTTGAAGGCACATAAGAACAAGAACAAGAAGTGTAGAGCCACTGAGTCAATTGGCTTTCACTACACACGCATCCTTCCCCAACTGGTTCAGTAGGTTGACTCCAGTTGGGGCTGACCAACTGGTTTCCAACCAAGGTTTTCTGAGCAAACAAAGGGTCTTGAAAGACATTGCGAACTGCAAATGGTCATAAGCTGTTTTCTTTTTTCTTGGTGGACTTTCCTGAGTGTTAGGGCCCTCATTTTTCTGGAGGGATATGAAGAGCATCAACTTTTGTTCTCATCGTGAAGTGGGAAGGGGTGGGAGATCTTAGGACTCTGCTGTTCTCAAAGTGTGTGACTTTCTCTTTGGTGTCACCACCTGCTTCCTGGAGCCTGGACTGTGAAAATGGTCCTCACCATTTGTTTTCAGCTCCACACAGAACTCCTTGCCTTCCCAGGAATTGGGCTCCTCTGGTGACCAGGGCATGTATCGGACTTGGGTTCCGTCACTCCATTTGAACTCTCTATTCTGGAGAGAGAGAGAAAGAAAGGATGGCTCTTAGGTGATTCAGAGGCAGAGCCCTCCATCCTGCCCCTTCCCCATCCTATAGAAATCAGAGGGAGCTCTTCTGAACCAGCAGCAGAGCATCAAAATAGGAGACACACCTTGGCTGTATCTACATAACACAATGGCCCTTTTCGCACCTTACCTATTCCCGGTGCTGGGCTGCGCGGCTCATGCATGAAGGCTTGGGAGGAATGCTGTCGCATCCCTCCTGCTTCGGCTCTGCAGCTCCTTCCTCGTCGTGCGAATGCCCCAACTCTTCCGTTCACAGTGCAGCCTGGGACCTCGCAGGCTGCACTGAGGAGAGGACACACGACTGGCCCGGCTCCTGAGGCTCCACACGCCGGGTAAGTGTGCACGGGGCCCCGGAGTGATGAGCGACCACGCAGCATACTCAATAGGAGTATGGTGTCTAGATCGAGGGAGGTACTGGTCCCACTCTACTCTGCTTTGGTTAGACCTCATCTTGAATACTGTGTCCAGCTCTGGGCACCCCAATTCAAGAAGGACATGGTCAAGCTGGAGCAAGTTCAGAGGAGGGCGACTAAAATGGTGAGGGGCCTGGAAGCCATGCCCTATGAGGATAGACTTAGAGAGTTGGGTATGTTTAGTCTGCAGAAGAGAAGGTTAAGAGGGGACATGAGAGCCATGTTTAAATATTTGAAGGGATGCCATGTAGAGGAAGGAGAGGGCTTGTTTTCTGCTGCTCCAGAGACCAGGACAGGGAGCAATGGATTCAAGCTGCAGGAAAGGAGATTCCACCTGAACCTCAGGAAGAACTTCCTGATGGTCAGGGCTGTCCGGCAGTGGACTATGCTGCCTCGGAGTGTAGTGAAGTCTTCTTCCTTGGAGGTTTTTAAGCAGAGGCTGGATGGCCATCTGTCGGGAGCGCTTTGAGGGTGTTCCTGCATGGCAGGGGGTTGGACTAGATGGCCCATGTGATCTCTTCCAACTCTACATTTCTATGATTCTATGATTCTATGAGCATTTTCGGCTTTAAGCCGAAAATAAAAAAAATGCGCGCGCGGTCCACGTTAGGCTCTTGAGCGTCATGTAAATGTGAGTGCGTCATGTGGACTGCTCCTCACATTTACACGATGCTCAAGGGGCCCTTTCGCTTCAGAAATGCCGTGCGAAAAGGGCCAATGATAGCACTTTGCTACAGTTTTAACTACGATGGCTCCAACTGATGGAATCCTGGGATTTGTAGTTTCAGGTAGTACTTAGAAATCTCTGCCAGACCGCTCTAACACTACAGAGCTCTCTAGTAGAATTATATTATATATGTCGGGTAGCCCTCCGTATTTTAGTAATGGGATCTGTAGTAGAAGTTAAGTAGCAGCTTGCTTGTAACAAGGTATGAGAACCAGAGACTGTTAGATAAACAAAAGCTAGGAATGCACTGATAAGCTTAGCCAGGCTGCACCAAGACTTCAAGGTCTCTTGCTGGCGGGAAGATGTACTCTTTGTATTTTATGTTTTGAATCTTGCTAATTGCCTCCAGTTCACCCACTGAAGCCCTGTACGATGTATCATGCTCCTAATAAATGGTGTTTAAGCGCTGTTCTATTTGTGTGTGTGAATTCAGTTCATGACAATATACCTCACCAAATTGGTGTTTCCAGGGTTCCATAGGAAAAAGCCATGATGTGTGTGCATGTGCGCGTGCACACACACACACGCACACCCCTTCAAGTCCCCTGTTGACCTTATGATGATGCCATGAATTTTGTAGGGTTTTTAAAGGCAAAGAATACTCAGAGGTGGTTTTGCTAATTCCTACCTCTGAAATGGAGCCTGCAGGACCTGGTATTCATTGGCAGTCTCCATTCCAAGTACTAACTGGCAGGCCTATCCAGTCTATTTTTAAAAATACTTTTAATTGTAATTGTATTTTTAATTGCATTTTTAATTATGATATATTTTAATTATGCAATCTATATTCTAAATGGTTTTGTATTTTAATGTATTTTAGTTACAATTTGTTTTTAGTTGTTATCTATGATATACCCTGCCTCGAGCCTGACCTTACTTAGCTTTCGAGATCAGAAGGGATCCAGTGCCTTTAGGGTATTTAGGCCATAAAGACACGGTAGGGATGCAATGAAAATTTCACTAATATTCATTAAATGAAATAGATAGTACAAAACAAATACGTTAATGTTTTTTCAACTCCCAAAGGAAACAGATTTTCCTGATGCTTCAGAAACCCCATAAAGAAATATGGAGCAGATGTACTATTCTTCACATTTGAGGAAATCTTTTCTATTTACATAGAAATAACATGAATTTCCTGAACAGTAATTGCATTTCTTGCATGTAAAACATGTTTTTTTGTGTGAACAAGAAATGCTGTGTTATGCACTGAAAACACATTATCTTCTGAAAAGATCTGTGCCATCCATCCCTCGGCCTTGGCAATAAAAGTGGCATCAAAGTGCTATAATTGTGCAGTCCAGATGCACAGCTCACAATACCTGTTTTATTGCTCAGTTTTATGGTTAGAACAATGTTAAACACACATGTGTAAGACGGGATTGCTATTTCTCCAGAGTTGCCTTGCTCTGGGTTGTATTTTTGTGGGAGGGCAGACCAGCTTCCTGGAGTTTGGAAATAATTTTTTGGATTTCAGCTGCCCAAATCTCCCAACCAGCATAGCATTGGTCATGCTGGCTGGGGAATTCAGGGATTAGAAGTCCTTGAATATGGATAAAATATGAATAAAATGGGTGTGTGTGTGTGTTCATATTCTTATTCAGAACAGAAGTATCTGCATCAGTCCCACATGCACCCCTTCTCAAGCACAAGACTGTGACAAATACGGTAGTCTTAATGTCTTGCTATCTTACCAATTGAAAATGGGTGATGTGCAGACCCCGAATCCCCTTTTTATGGTTCCCCAAATCCATTTGAACCACCCCCCACTTTCACCCAAAATTTAAAAAGAAAAATGCTGGGGTGATTTCCAAGTGATGTTTCTCCTAAAAACAACCTAAAACATCTCTGAACTTTCAATGTGGTGATTTTAATCAGGCGCACACCCTAGAAGCCTGTAGGAATCATGAAAAAATTTGTCTGGAATTGGCTGAAAACGGTGCAATGTGTTAGCCGTTACCTGGCGTGGCTTCGCTCCCAGTGCGCCCAGGACACATGGCTGTGGCCCATGGGGGGTGCAGGCCACTCCCTAAACTTCACAGGATTCCATAGGATGTTGAAAGTGGAATAATAGCACTATAACAGTCTAGTGTGGAAATTGCCTTATCCTTCTGGCCCCTCCCCACCAGTAAGCAGCAGCAGCAGCAGCAGCCCCTCCCAGGGCTTGACAGATTTGGGCAGGGTATAAATGTGAGTAGGATAACCCCCTGATTCCCACCCAAAAAGAGAAATACACACATGTAAGCCACACTTAACGTGGGCATGTGTCTCCAACATGATTCCACCTTCTGCTAGTTGGAACTAACCAACTATTTTAATCAAAAATAATTTTTAAAAAGGAAATCAGAAGTGTTTCTTTTTTTTAAAAAAAAACTCCTATAAATATGTGTAATATCAAAATGGAATTTGTATATAAGATGAGAAATACTTCAATGTATACAGGATAAGGTTGGTGTTTTAAACATGGAAAGATAGATATGAAATTTCTAGATTGTTTTTGTACCAAGACCAGTTAGGAGGAAGTTGATATCGATGGAATGAATGAGTTGCGAATGAGTGCTATATCTTGACTTTTGGTGTTTTTAACAATAAAAAAAACTTTTTAAAACCCCACTGTCCGTACTCACCCTCACTGTGCCTCCTTTCTTGGTGTCATAAAGTCCTATCCAGATGCCCGTATCACTTTTATAATTGCTGAAAATGTATTTTGACACTGCCTTCATCTCATCCTTGTCATGAATAGAAGCAAGATGCCCAGTTCCTCCATAGCTCTGGCAGGCCACCTAAGAGGGAAAAGCAAGAACGGGGCAATGGGGTGACCTGCTTGAATCAAGTTGAACATCTTGGCATGATGCTCCAGTTTTATTCTGTGATTCTATGGAAATAATGAGCTGAATCTTGCTGGTGTCCCACAACTGTTTAAATTACTTTACACGTGGAGTGGTTATTTTGAGGCCAATATTTTACTGTCCTACCAACATGAGAAATCCATCATGATTTGCAAATAAAATAATAATGACTGGAATCCTGTTGGGGACATATATCTTTCTAGGGAGTCTTAGTAGTTCTGTAATGTCCTCTTACCCTATAAGGTAGGGGACTTTGAGGTTCACCTGCAATGCTAGTTTCTCCTTAGAATTTGGGGAGGGTGAGAGGAGGGTAAAGGCAGGATCTTTTCACCTGTGTATGCCAGAACTAACTCTACAGAGAACTCCAGTTAAAAGTTAAACAGAATATTTTATTTGGAATTAACAAACACACAAGAAATCAGACACTCTCAAGAACGATACAAGGCTATCGGAAAGTGAGGAAAGAAAGGTTGGATAGAGAGAGATTAAGTGGAAAGAGTGATAGTTACCAGTCCTGAAGCAGAAGGTTGAAGAAGAAGGGCTCACAAAGTGTCTGAGAGAAGCAAGGAGGAACAGAAGTCTGGGGTACTACATGCAGCATAATACAACTACTGTACTACAATTTCCTGGGGCCAATGTTGGGGTTTTCATACACTACTTCCTACCCTACAGGAAGGTGCATGGACAAAGAGGTAATTGCTTTCTCATGGGGCTGACAAAGGAATCCGGAATGGTCTGATTGTCTTAACTCTAGGTCACAAAACATTGATGGGAGTCATGACAATCTCTTAATGTCTGGTCGGGCAGGGGGTCTAGAAAAGATTTCCATAGGGTGACATCACAGGATGGTCTCTGATTGCTTCATCTGGGCAGTTTCACCTTCCCTTGCATTTGGGTCGGCACGCAGCTGTCAGTCTTGAAAGGATTATCACAAACCCATTAGCGTTGGGTTTCCCCTCCTAATCCTCTCTGAACTTATGACCTGACCATGTCTGAAGTCATCCTGATCTGGCAACATGCTTCCAGACAGCACACTTTTAAACATGTCTTGCAGCCATAAATATGTTCAATTATGAAAATAGCACACCCTGCAAAGTTGTGTGGTAACAATCTGTATGTAAGGGGCTGGGTCCTTGATTGAGTCTTTGCAGGATTCTGCTCACAAAGATCTGCCGTGACTACAGTCCCTGCAGAGCCCTGCCCAGTTCCTCAGGCCCAGCTGACTGCTCAGATGCAGGGCAGCTGGTGTGGCCAGGAGCCAGCTTTACAAGGATTGGGTTTTGTCTGCAGTCTTGGCTGCAGCAGCATGGTCTTTAGTGCTACCTGTGGCCTCTCTGGATGCTTTGGTGGTCTTGACTTTGCTGACCCCTGGACTCTAACCTCTGGCCTGTTTCCTGGACCTGCCTCTCTCCTCTGGCCCTTTGGACTCCTGATGCCAAGTCAGACTTCCATTGCTTTGGACTCTCGCTGGACTCTGACCTTCAATCTGTTCCCTGGACCTGCCTCTTGCCCCTGGTTCCTTAGACCCTTGATACCAGGTCAGACTTCCATTGCCTTGGACTCTTGGTGAACTCTGGCCCATTTTTTGGACCTCCCTCTTGCCTCTGGCCTCTTGGAGTCTTCATACTACGTAGGCCCTTGTTTTCTTGGAATCTTGCTGGACTCTGACCCCCGGCCTCCTGACACAGTGCCTGCTCCCTGTCCCAGCCCCAGTGCCTATCTCTGATCATCCTTGCTGCCTATGCCCCGGACCCTGACTCTGTGTCCAGTGAAGGGCTGCTGTAACGTTACTGTATAGGTGAGCTAGGAAAGTCAGGGATACAGAATAAGACCAATGAAATTACATTGGCTAGGGAGTGCTGATATGTATTGGTAGAGTCTAGCACATAATGGGACACTCATGTCACAGTGTCCCTTTATGCATCTTTGCAATTCACTAACAGGGCTTCTTAGCACTTCTGCTATGTAACTAAGTATAGGGGAAGTTGCGTAACACCAGAAAAAGAGATTCCGTCTAAATCTTAGGAAGAACTTCATGACAGTAAGAGCTGTTCAACAGTGAAATACACTGCTGCCTCAATGGAGTGTGATAGAGTCTCCTTCTTTAGAGGTTTTTCAACAGAGGCTGGATGGCCATCTGTCAAAGGGAGTGCTTTGACTGTGTCTTCCTGCATGGCAGAAGGGGGATGGATTGGATGGCCCTTAGCGTCTCTTCCAACTGTAGGATCCTATGCTTCTAAGAACTAAATTTCATGGGGCAAGGGGATAAAAGAAAACATAGGCAGACCTATGTCTCTTGTCACGCAAAGAGCACTCCAGCTCCGCCTTTCTGTTGATTTGTTTGCCACAGATAGGACAGAGGTTGAGATTCTATGTCATGCTTGTGTGGTGTAAGTTTACAATCACATGGGAAAACGCTCTTTGCAGAGGGAGCTGATAGTGGAGAGAAGCTGATGTTGAACGGACCACAGTGGCTTCAGTTTATGGGAGTGTTTGCCCTCACTGGTTCCCTTCATCTACGAGTGATGGGGAGTTTGCCATACCTCCTCTGAGATTAGATTGTTTGTGAGACATGCTTCCAGTTCAAAAAACTGCTTGTTTCTTACCTCTGCGTCCCCCCAATTCATTGGAATGTTGAAGAATCCAAAGCAGCTGGCTTCATAAACTAACCAGCCTCTGGGACAATTGGCATTTGCTGCTGAGGCTGTTGGATGAAGAGGAAAGCGTGATCAGTGGTGAAACAACAATTGGCTGGCGAGGCAGGCATGTTATAGATGGAGTAAACCATCATCACAATCATCATAAAATTATTATTTACTTGGTTATTTTATATCTCACTTTCCACCCAATATGAGACCCAAGGTGGATCACAGCACAGAATCAAATTAAATCTGTTGCTAGTCCATGTTAGAGTAGACTCATTCAATTAATTGGGAATTTACTCAAACGTAGAATAGAGCTATTAAATCATAGGGCCTTTCTGCACTACACTGCTATAGTGCTATTATTCCCCTTTCAACCTCCTGTGGGATCCTGGGATTTGCAGTTTAGGGAGGGGCCTTTAGAATTCTCAGCCAGAGAGCTCTTTGACCTCAGAAAACTACAAGTCCCAGAATCCCACAGGCTGCTGAAAGTGGAATAACAGTACTATAATGGTAGGGTGGAAATGGCCCTAGAATCATAGAGCTGGAAGAGACCACAAGGGCCATCAAGCCCAACCCTACTCAGCTGGATTTACCAACATGCTGGCTCATTGTTCAAGAAGTGATTCTTTGTTTGATGAATCAAAGAAAAGTTTAATGACTTTATTAAAGGAAGACTAGAATGTAGACTTCTATAAAGGAAGATCCTCCTTCTATAAAGGAGATCCAGGAAGGTGGGGATGCTATTTTTCTCAGTGCTGCAGAAGTACAAATGACCCAGAGGCCTCACTAAATGACCGAGGAGCACACACGGGTCTTTTCAAGCAGGACTGTACATTCAGAGAGCAGTCGTGTGGGTGGAACAGCACGCTCCACATAGTGCTATGTTGGATTCCAGCAAATGTTGTACACGACACTCTTCAGCCACCTTTGTCCAGCAGAGCCATTGAGTGGGCCTGCAGCTAGGTGCTGTTTGGTGACTACTGCATAGCCTGTCAAAAATCATTGCATAAGAAGGTACTGAATACCTCCTTATGCAACATCTGAAAATGTTTATCTTGGTGTAACCCCTGATTACAGTACCGCAAGTTACCAAGAGAATTCTGGCCAGAATTTTTTGCCTAGCCACTGAATTCCTCATTTGTAGCTCCAACCCACAGTTAAGCCCAGCAGGCTCCGATCTGGGGTTCTACTCTGCACATTCACAAACATATTGTAAGTTAAGTTAGTGTGGAGTCAAGCAAGAGCCAAGACTTTATTTAACTCATTGAAACCAAGATTTAAACAGCTTAGCAGAGACCTACCTGATGGAAAAAACAGGACAGCCAGTAGGCTCAAAAGGGAGAGATAGGAGAAAGAGTCCAGCCCCATCTGCACCTGGGGAGAGGGAATAAAGAAAAGAGAAGATGAGGAGAAAGGTAGGTACTCCTATGGGACAGCTTGCCTATGTTGCATTGAAATGTTTCTCTGAAAATGTATGTGATAGAGCCATAGAGTCAGTCCGTGTACATTACTTAGGAGTAGCCAACAGGATTCTAGCAAAGATGGTACCATGGCATCATCCAAAACACCCTTCTCCCCAGTCTAGGGAGCTGAATTTGGAAAGCAAATACTGTAGGTCCCTCTATATCTGCTAGGGATGGGTTTGTATGTTGTAAAAGTCCCAAGGAGGGACATCTCTTCCCCTACAACTGGACTGAGGATTTGCTCTGTTTGAACAGCAGAATCGAAGCCCTAGCAGAATGAAAAATCATGAAAATCACTCACTTGCTTGTCTTCTCCTCTGCCTCTGTTTAGCTTCTCTGATGGTAACTTATCTTCCTCCTCTGCAGAACAAAAATCGTCTAGGGACACATAGACTCACTGCCAGAGCATGCTACGTGCCTCTTTTGCAGACATCAAACACAAACAGAACAACTCAACCCCAAATCCCAGAGATAATGTTCACCTGAAAATTCTTGTGGGTGACCTTTAATAGTAAGGCACCAAGAAGTACTTGGTGGGAGGAATATTTAACGTCATATTCCTTTTCTTCTGATCTTTTCAGAGTTTCTACTGCTAGATATACTTTGGAGAAACAGCGTAAATGGGAATAAAGAGGGGTGACACAAATGTGTGGAAGTATCAGGGTTGGTTAACCACTAGAGCTCAGAAGAACTACCAAGGGAGATGTTGATAACCAGGTGTTGGAAGTTGTAAATGGGATGTCCAGCCTTCATTCTCAACTTGTTGCATCCTTCTACCGAGCTCCCTCAAAGATATAAAGGTGAGCATCCTGTTGATGGTGTGCCCCTATGTAGGTTCCCCCATATGTGTGGTTGTACTTTTTTAGTTGTTGTGCAAGGGACATGTTCACTTCCTAGTTGCAGAAGAGGAGTTGCACATGTGTCACCATTTCCAATAGGCCTAAATCCTATTGACAATCTCATCTAGAGGACAGCCAATGAATCCACTGGATTTACTTACGGTTAACACACCACTCAACATTAGACTGAATGGATCTACTCTAGCTAGGATTAATAAACAAGAATCCAGCCTTGCAACTGCACATTCCTGAATGACGCATAACTATTTGGCAGTACTTTCAATGTCTTCCTTCCTTCTCTGGGATTACAAATGTACATTTCCCACTGGACAATCAGACCACAAACAGGCACAAGGACATTATGCTGCGAGATGTAGCAAAATGGCAGCCATCAGCCAATAGTGGCTTTTTTCCTAGCCTAAAACCTCAGGTCTGGGGACAAGGTTTGCAGATCAATGGAGGCTTCACATGGCTCCTACAAAGGGCTACCTGCCAGCTATAGGGTAAACCCAAAGAGGATACAGTCCCCATTCATGGGCTGGAAATATGGGGAATATATGGAGCATTTAGGCTGAATAATATATTGTTTGTCCCAACTGTAGTAGACCTACTGAATCAATTGTTGACGAGTGACTTTAATGTGTAGATAAATCTCCTTGATTCAGTGACACTTTCTCCAGTTAGGGCTAAAATATGATACAGGTCTAAGTCTTTTCACTCCATATTTTAAAAGTATTCACCCTGGTGGGAAATAATAGTAGCAGAAGTTCAAACAGAAACTTCACATAACTTGTGTAAACCATCATTACAGCAGCCCTATAAATGGATTACAGGAGATAGAAGACAAATTCAGAGCCATATATCTGTTTGGAAGATAATTTATTCATTTCTTTCCCAGTCCAAAATATGAGAAGTCAGACTCACAGGCATAGTTGATAGCAGCATGTTCTTAATATGATGCAAAATAGATGGTTAAAAATTTATCCTAGATCTATGGGCAGCAAGTGTCTAAAGGGACAGATTCTCTTAAGGGAAGCAGCTACTGGGAAGTCAATCCAGTCCAGACCATGACAGGTAATCCAAGAAGATGAAGGGATGCACAGGGAGGAGGTCTTGACCAATCCAGAGGTCATTTCACAAAGCCAGTAGCCCAGATATCCAAAGCCAAAAAGGGACGAGACAAGGAGTTTCTACATACTTCTATACATAGCCTGCCCAGGAGTCAGGAAACACAAGAATATCTAGAGCATCGCCAATCAAAGAAGTTGACTGGTTGCAACCAACAAGGATTCCCCACAGCTGCTGGAAAATGTATAGATGCTGCCTCTGGATGCCAGGTGGTTGATTAGTCAATGTCTTCAACAAATCATTCCTATGAAGTCGAAGGCTTTCATAGCCTTTCATAAGTTGTTTCCAGGCTTTGAGGCCGTGTTCTATTAGTATGTTCTCCTGACGTTTCATCTGCATTTGTGGCTGGCATCTTCAGAGGATCTGGTAGCATGGTAGTGAGACAGGGTATATATACTTGTGTAGTCCTTGGGTGGGAGGGAGCAATTTGCATGTGTTACAGTTGGCCTGTGTGATGGCCTATTGTTAAATGGGATACCCTCCAGGGTGTATTGTTAGTCAGGGGATATGTATAATTGTGTATTAAGCACATGGGCAACCCATTGTATTGTTCCCTGTAGAGGGACCTCCAGAGTCTGGGTGGTGTTCATTGGCATATTTTTGAGTCTTGATTTTGGTGTTCTTCAGTACTCGTAGCAAATCTTGTTTACTTTCTGAGTTTCTTCTTTCCTGTTGAAATTGTCCATATGTTTGTGGATTTCACTGGCCTCTCTGTGTAGTCTGACGTAGTAGTTGTCAGAATGGTCCAGAATTTCTGTGCTTTCAAAAAGCATTCTGTGTCCAGCAGCTGTGGGGAATCCACATGGACAATGTCAACAGGAAAGAAGAAACTCGGAAAGTGATGCCAGCCACAGATGCAAGTGAAATGTCAGGAGCAAATATTAATAAAACACAGCCTCAAAGCCCAGAAAACCCACAACAAACCATTCCTGTGAAGTTTTTCTTTGTCTCTTTGACAGACTTCAAAGGGTGGAGGTATCTCTTCAGGGTCTGTCAAATCCTGCTGGAGAGGGAGCCACACAGCTGCTTTAGCCACCAGCCTCTCAGATTCAGGGTGGAAGTCACCTGAAATAAGAAACTCCTCCCAGTTGAATTTCTCTGTGTCAAATTCCTTTGATTTTGGAGGCTGAGTTAAGACAGTTGGAACCTAATGAACAGAAGGGCTTGGACCTCCATGGAAAGAAAAGGCCTTGAGATGAGTCCTGTTCTCCAAGATTCCAACCACACTGAAGCTCTGAAGAAGGAGAAGGGCTGTCTCAGGACAGTTCAAAACAGAACAGGTAGGGCGTTCTCTCTCACATGGATCATTGTTCCATCCTAAATAGTCTAGAAGACAACATAGATATTTACATTAACAATTTCTCTTCAACATTTCCAAGGCAGTTTGTAAATAAATGAATGACATGAGTGAAAAATCATAGCCTGGAATCTTTTTTGATCCTGGGACAGAGCACGAAGTTCTACCAGCATACTTGCATGGAGGTCCAGAAGGTGGTGAAAGTTAGAGGGTGAAGGACATGAAAGAAGAGTTTTCCCTGTGCCTCCCATGGGCAATACATAGTCATCTGTATTAGAAAATTCATATTGCATCATATAATCATAGGGCTGGAAGAGACCCCAAGGGTCATCCAATGCAATCTATTCTGCCATGTAGGAAGACACAGTCCAAGCACCCTTGACAGATAGCCTTCCAGACTCTGTTTAAAAGCCTCCAAAGAAGGAGACCCTACCACACTCCCAGACAGCTTATTCCACTGTCCAACTGCTCTTACCAGTAGGAAGTTCTTCCCAATGTTTAGGTGGAATTTCTTTTCCTGTAGTTTTAAGCCATTACTCCAGTGTGGCTTGTCGCTGTAGCAACAGAAAACAAGCTTGTCCCGTCTTCCTTATGATATCGTTTAAAATATTTAAATATGGCTACTCTGTCACCCCTTAACCTTCTCTTCAATATAAACATGCAAATATTTAACTATGTAACACACCCTGGGATATTACAGTCTGTCATGAAACTCTCTTTCCAGTGTTTTCTTGGTGCTCACCATTTTCTTGGTATTTGAAATCAGAACTCTTGGTAGTCAGTATAGCGCTGTTGTTTGAGTGTTGAATTAGGACTTTGGGAGGCCAGGGTCTGAATTTTCCTCCTCTCAGCCATAGAAACCTCCTGGGTGACCTGGGCAAGTCACACTCTCTCAGCCTTAGAAGAAAGCCATCACAAACCTCTGAATCAATCTTGCCAAGAAAACCCAAGGATAGGGGTCACCATATTGGAGCCAGCATGGTATAGCGATTGGACTATGGGCCTTTCCACACTGCACTGTTATAGTGCTATTATTGCACTTTCAACATCCTATGGAATCCTGGGGTTTGCAGTTTAGGGATGGGCCTTTAGAATTCTCAGCCAGAGAGCTCTCAGGAAACTACAAACCCCAGAATTCCACAAGACGTTGAAAGTGGAATAATAGCACTATAACAATATAGTATGGAAATGGTCACAGTTTATAATACAAAATTTATATTTTAAAAAAATATATTTTTAAGGTTTTTAAAGAGAGCCTGGAGCTAGCAATTTGTTGGGAGTGCTTTGATAGTATCTTCTTGCATGGCAGAAGAGGGTTGGACTAGATGGCACCTAGGAGGTCTCTTCCAATCTGCAGCAGGGGGAAGTCTAGCCTCTTTTGAAGATGTCCGGAGAAGGAGACTCTACCACCTCTCTGGACGATTGGCTCAATGCACAAAATTTCCGAAACACCATAAAAACACCTGTTGAATATGCCACCCTCACATCACAACACCCAGAGCCCTCTTCTACACCCAAAATAAGTCCATTTTTCTCTGTGATCCCTCTCAAAATGGCAACAGAAAGTGCAGCATGACTTCCAGCCCCCATTGTGAGAGGGACTACGGGAAGTCATTTCCAGCCACCATTTTGGGAAGGACTACTGGGAAAAACAGATGTATTTGTACTTGCTGTGAAGGGATGAAGACCTTAGGGTGTTCAGTGGAGCGAAGAGCTGGCCCATGTATCCCAATGTTGGGCTAGACGTGCTGTGTAATCTAGACAGTGATGTTAATGAGTGTTACCACAAATACCCCCCCAAGATTCACTGTTATCTGAAATCTTGCGCATAATGTACAGAAATATTATCACATAAGGAAATTTCTCCCTGTTCTTAAAGGCCTAAACAGCTTTAGCCTGGGCTACAAAGTTCCTGAAATAATGAACTTTAATAAACGATGAGTTTTCCAGAATGAGTTTTGCACTGGCTTGAGAAAGCCTGATAAAACTTGGAGGAACTATGCATATGTCAGTTTTAATGGAAATATTTCTGAAGCAAGAAAAATACCAGGCTTTTCATGGATTAAAAACTTGTAGGTTGGATACCCTGAAGCCTTTAAGTGGATATTTAGCTGTCAGAGGCAGACACATTGTGCTTGCCTTGTCCAACCGAATTCAAATACTGCCACCACGGACACACCCACTGTCATGGTGAACCCCTAGAGTTGCTAGAGGAAGGGGGTTGCCTGCTGTATATTGTTAAAATGGAGGTCTGTTCCACAACTATCAAGAGGAGACAGCCCTACAATTTTGTCTCTTGGACTAATCACTCTGGGTAGAAATGCCTGCCATCTAGTGACTGAAGATGGTACTGCATGCTTCGCATGGAAATCTTTACACTAATTAAAATGAATTAATGAACTTTAAAAAGTAACCCAAAGGTACACACCCAAAAGCTTCTTTTCATTTCCATACCATAATTCAGGTGACTAGATTTCGAGCACTTTTGGCTTTATTCCTTCCTCCCTTCCTTGCTCTCTCTCTCTCTCTCTTGCACATGCACACTTACTTTTATTATTTTACAATGACTAACAATGTTCAGAGTAATTTTTCAGACTTTCTCAGCCAGCTCAGTCAGCTAAAAGGTGGTCAGTGGAAAAATTAATGCTATTTCTCACCTCAGAAACAAACTTATCGTCTGGTTAGAAGATGTATCTGGCCATACAAAGATTTTACTTTCTGCACAACACATTGTGGATTGAAAGAGCATTGTGGATTGCTCTTTTGTGGAACTCAGGACCCTGGAAATTAAACATGTGTGGACCCCCCTTCTCCCTTGTCCTTTGTTAAAGGGAGGCGTGTTTGCAAAGATGAGAGCTTCCTCTGCAGAGATTTGAAACCCTGGAAAATCAGTGTCCAGGTCATACCATGAAACTCTGTATACAGAAGGTCCACCCATCCAACAAGTTGTGGTGTTGTTGTTGTGTGCCTTCAAGTCATTTCTGACTTACATTGACTGTAAGGCAAATCTATCACAAAGATGTCTTCTCAAGATTTGTTCAGGTCAGGTTTGCCATTGCTTTCCTCTCAGGTTGAGAGAGTGTGACTTGACCAAGGTCACGCAGTGGATTTCCATTGCCAAGGGAGGATTTGAACCCTGGTCTCCCAGAGTCCTAGTGCAACACTCAAACCACTACACCAAGCCAGATCTCCTGCTGTAAGTTGTGTAAAAAAATTGTGCTAACTCTCTTTGTATACATATTTTTCTGCCATTCTTTATGACCCAAGAGAGCTTAGGGGAACAGCCAGGAAAAATTGCTGTTCTCAACTATAATTCCTAGAATCTCCCAGTCAGCATGGCTCCTGGAGCAACAGTCTAACAACCTTTTCCAAAACTAGTCCTGTGTGTGAAAGGCCATTTCCGCACTAGGCTGTTATAGTGCTATTATTCCACTTTCAACTTCCTATGGAATCCTGGGCTTTTGAGGGGCCTCAAAGACCTCTGCATCCTCCACTCCTCAAAGGCTCCTCTCTAAACTGCAAACCCTAGGATTCCATGGGATCTTGAAAGTGGAATAATAGCACTATAACAGTGTAGTGTGGTGTCATACTGAAGTTTATTTCCAGCCCCTTCAAGCCTGACTTCCACCCTTGAAAGGAGCTGAAATTCCCCCAGCGTTTACTAATTCTTGCTGCCACCACCCACTGAATTCTGAATTAACTGAACAGTACAGTGGGACCCTGCTCAGTGGATTGACAGTCCCTATGCTTAAGGACCTTTCCTTCCCTCTCACTTCCCCCTTCTGAGTGAGAAAAGTCCTATCTAAGTGTGTGCCGATGACTGCATGGAAATGGAGAAGAAACAGAGGTTTTACAGAAAGCATTTATTCAAGGCATGCAAATAAACAAGACAATAATACACATGAGAGGCTCCCCGCTCCCAGGTATGCTTAAGTTACAAGTACAGTAGAGTTTCAGTTATCAGACCTAAACGGGCGGGTAGAGGGTCGGATAACCGAAATGTCAGATTAGCTGGAGGCCCGTGGCGGCCACCATTTGGGGGCGTGTCTGGGGGCGTGTCTGGGGGCGCGGAAATGCCTACAGCCACACCCCCTGGCAGCCGTGACGTCAGTTAATCCGGAAGGTCGGATAACCGCATGTCGGATAACCGGGACTCTACTGTAGTTACAAAAACAGATACATTCTTTAGATCAGCCAACCTCCAAAATAATAAAATAGCCCTAACGTGACTAACTACCTAATATTCTAGTTACTCGCATTTGGGTTCACAGGCTGTGAGGCTGACCCACAGTAAAAAATGTAACCTAATCCCCAAGACCTCATTACCAAGACCTCATTAACCCTTGGTTTACCTGAAGAGGGAAGCATCCCCCTTCAGCCAAGTCTAGATAATGGGAAGCCCCATTATCACATGTGGATACGGCCAAAGTGTTGTGACATCCAAGCTCTGATAATATGTCCTTGCTTACCTTTGGAGCCCTTTCCACAAGACAATTTTACAATGTGAAAAATTGGGGAAGAAAGGCAGTAGTGACTTTAGCCTGTTAAAAAGAGGCATCCAATTCATGTAATAGGAAGGGAATTCAATCTTTAATCCTATGGAAAGCCAGGTTATTTATTAACATACCTTTGGCTAACGTTTCCAAAAAGTTAATAGCCTGATCAAAAACTCTCAGCTTTGCTTTTGCTCTCTGGAACATGAAGCACTTTCCTGTTAAAATAATGTTCCTGAACAAAAGGCACAAGGTGGAGGGATAATATTTTGGCGAATATTTAGGCCAAGGATGTGGGACCAGATGTCGTTAGACTGCACTTCCCGGCGCTTCTCAGCACTGGCCTGTGGTAGTTAAGGCTGATGGAAGTTGTAGTCCAGGAACATCTGTGGAACCTGTCTGTGTTCTGGGCAATATTGTGCGTGTAGTACAGTCGTGGTGCTGTTCCTTGGCCTCAGCTACAACAAATGCATTGAACCAGTTACCAAATGTGTCTGCTTATTTGACCAGATACCAGATATGTCTGCTTTAATCAGGACTAGAAACAAGAGCTGGGCCAAAATCTCTGCCATCAGAGAGACAGAAGATTAGAAGAATAATGTTTAGCTTGGTGAAAAGAAGATTCAGCAATGAGATTTCCAGCTGCCTTTAAATATTTGAAGCAGTCCTATGTATAAGATGAAGAAATGTTTCTTCTGAAACTAAAACACAAAGCACTGGATTCAGATTCCAAGAGAAAAAATTCCACCTAAATGTTAGGAATAATTTATTGACTGAGGGAACAGTTCAACCATGGAATGGAGTGCTTTGAAGTATAGTAGCTGTCTTCACAAGATTTAAACAGAGTTGGATGGCCATCTCTCAGGAATGCTTTAATTGTGAATTTCTTCAAGGCCAGGTGTTGGATCATCGGACTCTTTCTTTCCCTTCAAGCTCTTCCAAGATTTATGAATCTCCATGACTTTTCTCCAGCTCAGTTGTACTTTCAGGTGCCTGGGTCATTGCTCACTGAGCAATGACCTTTCCAGTTAGCATATAAATGATATGAGAGGACTCCTTTCCACTTAGCATATAAATGGTATGAGAGAGCTACAGAAAAGTGAAGCTTGACATCCCAACAGACAAAGAGAAGAGACAGATATACAGACAAGTGAGTACTTTCAGTACGATGATCGTTGGCTCTTCCACTCCTCTGATAAATGCTCAATGACAGGAAATTTCTCCCCTAGGTTTCAAAGGGGGATTATACATGCACTTTTTTTCAGAGACATGAGATGGACTATTTCTCAGCTTCAGATCTGGACAAATCTGGATCTCCAATTGAGGACACTCCAGCCCTCACCTCAAAGCAGTCAATTATACTGTTGAGGAGATCTTATCCATCAGAAAGTTCTTCGCAGTGTTTAGGTGGAATTTCTTTTCTTACAATTTGGATCCACTGAGGCATGTTCCGGTCTCTGGAGCAGCAGAAAATAAACATAGTCCACCTTCTATATGACATCCTTTCAGATAATTAAAGATATTACTGTTTAGTCTTCAACAAACCCAGCTTTCTCAGGCATTTTTCACAGAGTTGTAGAACTTCTACCATCTTGTCACCTTCCTCTAGATGTGTTCCAGCTTGCTGATATCTTTCTTGAATTGTGGTGTCTAGAACTGGACACAGTATACCGGCTGAGGCCTGACCAATGGAATGGCACTACTACTTCCTTTGACCTGTGCGTTATACTCAACTCTGTTATAGTGCTATTATTCTGCTTTCAACCTCCTATGGAATCCTGGGGTTTGCAGTTTAGGGAGGGGCTTTTAGAATTGTCAATCAGAGGGCTCTTTGGCCTCGGGAAACTACAAACCCCAGAATTCCACCGGAGGTTGAAAGTGGAATAAGAGCATTATAACACTTTAGGGTGGAAATGGCCATGGTGACCCTACAGTGACCCTATCATGGGGTTTTCTGGGGCTGAGAGTGTGTGATATGCCCAAGTACACCTAGTGGGTTTCCATAGCCAAGTGGGGGATTGAACTCTGCTCTGCAAGGTTGTCGTCCAAGGCTCAAACCACTACAACATGCTGGCTCTCTTTATACTTGTACCTTTCATTTAACCCTTCTGTACCTGAAGAAGTTCATTTTTTGAGTTTGTTTTGTTTTGGCTTGCCTTATCTCTCCAACCCATTAAGGTCATTTTGAGTTCTGAACTCATCCTCTGAGGGGTTAACTACCCTTCCTAACCTGCTGTTATTGACAAATTTGATAAGCGTGTCTTCCATTTTACCATCCAAGTCATATAGAAAGAGCCTGAAAAATGCCAGGGCCAGGACAGAACACTAAGATACTCACTAATAACTTCACTCTTCACTTATAACCTTTCATTCTCATATGGAAACAGCCAGGAATTACCACTTTTTCCTAGAATGTTGTAAACTAAACAGAGAATAGGACAATGACTCTGTTGAAGTATCAGACTCTGCACCAAGCTTTTTGTTTCTTTTCTGCTCTCCTGCAGGTACAGATGGGGCCAGATTCTCACTCCCACCTCTCCCTTTTTCATTCCTTGGTCATCATTTTTCTCCTACAAGGTACATTTCTATGGCGCTCCTACAACACAACTGAGACAAGACAAACAAAGTAATAAGTGAAACAGGATGGCTAAATAGTAAAAGTTTGAAGTCTGCAGCTGGAAGGTCCCAGGTTCAATATATGGAATGTCCAGTTTGGAAGAGGTGCCATTTAATGGGGGAGTTTCTTGCTGACTACAGTGAAGGCACATAGCAAGGGGTCCACTCCCTTCTCAAAGTGGTTTCCAAAAATGCTCTGTTTTTTCTTTGGTAATTTTTCAGAATGCTTGACTTTTGTACACAGAGTGGATAAAATGTGGCCTGTTGACCACATGTGGCCATGTGGGTCCTAGCACCCTCAGGGCTCCCAAATGCCCCAAAAAATCCTTAGGGAACTTGGCGGCAACTTTGCTGTGTGGTCCAAGAGATGTCTTTTTTGCAGCAGGAAGTAGCATCTCTGTTGTAGACCCAGTTGTAGACCCGGCCTCTTCTGGGTCTACAAGAGCCCAGAGAAGGTCAAACACATGGCAAAATTTGCCTCTCCTAATTTTTAATGTCCATATCTCTGAATCTGTCCAGGGCAATTTGGACTGTGACATTCCATTCTTGAAGTGACAGGCAAATCTGGTCCCAGTCTGGAGCAGGTAAAATATCAAACCAAATCAGCTCAATTCACTTTGTTGTGCAGGATTTATCTAAGTTGGTTGCACAGCTCGAATACCCAGGACTTCTCTGCTATAGCCTCAGGGTTAATAATTTCACCAGGTGAGCAATTAGATTTAAAGAGATGCAATGTAAACTGAATGGATCAAAGTACATTGGATTTAAAGTACTGAAAGACAATCATTACTTCATCCCTGGCCATACTTTCTTTCTGCAGTCACAGAAGTAGTTTCCTGCCCTGTTGGTTGGATGTCACATCAGAGCTCTTGCTTTGGCTTATTCACAGAGTCAAAGATGTCTTGGTATGATGCAGAGGTAAGGCACAGTTCATGGAACATTTCTGCATCAATACATAAAGCCCTTGAGGTGGGCTTTTAAGACTGTGCAACATTATTTTTGTGGTTTGTATACACACACACAAACACACATACATTCTAAAATGAATGTTAAAATGATTTTAAGTTTGTTTAATTAAAGATAGATAGATAGATAGATAGATAGATAGATAGATAGATAGATAGATGCTTGCATGCTTTTAAATAAATTCTATATTTTTGCTTTTGTTGGAGTTTTTGCATAGCTTTTAATCTGCATTGTTGTTAGCCATCTTGAATCTCATTATTGACAGATAGGAGGAATATAGATGAATAAATTTCTTGTTGTTGTTGTCAACAGCATCCTGAGAATGATGTTGGATGAGTCCTCTGTGCTTATTGTTGATGTGTCCCTTCAAGTAATTTTTGACTTATGGCGATCTACTACGGGGTATTCTGGGGCTGAGAGTGTGGCCATTTCTGCACTGAGGCAATTCTACATTCACCATTGAGACCTTGGATGCATCACACACTCTCAGCCCCAGAAGATTCTAGACCAGTGGTTCTCAACCTGTGGGTCTCCAGATGTTTTTGGACTTCAGCTCCCAGAAGCCCTCAGCATTGACCATAGTGGCTGGGGCTTCTGGTGAAGTAGACTGTGGAGGAGGGTCAGTCTGAATAGCCTCAGGACCCTGGGCATGCTTATAGAAATGTTTGAAGAAATCCTTCAACTGTGTGCCTGCTCTGCTGAATTACAGAGAATGCTATGTGCCGAGCTAAACAGAACTAGTAGAGTCTTCCTGTACTAGAAGCAAGGTCAAAGCTTAGCGTACTGAGTTGTATGTTTTGCCCTGTTCCCTATTTCTAAAATATAAACAACTCAGGGACAAAGAGAGTGAAAAAAAACATTTGCAAGGCGTCAATCCTAGAAGGAGAGAAGGACGGGCAAGGAGAAATGTCTTTGTGTGTCAGAAATGCTATAAAATCATTCTGTTAACTGAATTCCGGGCTCTTGGCACTATTGGCCAGCCAAGCAGCCCGGCCACTTCTTAAAAATAAAATTCTTTTTCCTAACTTCTTGGTCTCCTGCCTCTGTGTCCCGCTACACTGGGAGCTGAAGTCCACAAACATCTGGGGACCCACAGGTTGAGAACCCCTGCTCTAGACGCTTCTGCACTAGACTGTTATAGCACTATTATTCCACTTGCAACATCCTATGGAATCCTGGGGTTTCCAGTTTCGGGAGAGGCCTGTTATCACCGTGAACTGGCCTGGCTTCGGAAGATATTAGATGTCGGTTTTGATATCACAATTCAGCCACATTTTGCCACCCTTGGCCAAGTGTTTGTGAGGCCCCCGAACAAGCACAGAGCTAGGCATGGCCATTGGTTGCTGAACATTCCTTTCTCCACCCAGGCAGGCCAGACTCAGCCAGATCTCGCTTTAGGAGGCCTCCCTAGACAAATACCTCATTAAAGATGCACGCTAATACAAAGAGCCCCCTGCCCCGAGCAGGCAACTTGACGAGCTAGACGCTTCAATGTCAAAGCGCGCTGCGTCTGCACACTGGCCATTCCATTGTCGATTCGGACTTAATTCAATCATGCTAAATTCGGACCTTTCGGAGACATTGTCTCAAGCCCAAACCTCATTGTTCCCTCCCAAGTACAGACTATATAAACCCCCTGAGTTCGAGAGCACCTCTGATCGCTCCTGAGTTCCAGATCGCCTTGTTGCCGTTTTGCCCAGCGAGCTCCCCTCAGCGAACCACGCTGAGTTCCTCCCTTCCATCTTCAACTTCTTCAGGACTACGAGAAAAGCGTCGTATCATCCATTTCCCCCCAAAAAACCCTTATTTCCTATTTCTTAGTTAGCTGTGTGGTTGTGTTGTCTTAAGTGTTTGTCTGTCCTTAATAAAACATCATTTTTACTATTTTAAAACTGTCTGACTGCTTGACTGACCTGACCCTGTATACACTGGGTTGCAAGATCCTGCAAAGTTACCCTGCCTCTTGCTAGCTTAAGTGAGTGCTCCAGCTAATCTTCCCCAAAATTGTGTATTGTTGTTTGGTTATTTAGGAGTCCCTCCCAGGACCCCCAGTAAACAGGGTAACAGGCCATCCGGCCCCTCCCAAAACTGCAAACTCCAGGATTCCATAGGATGTTGCAAGTGGAATCATAGCACTATAACCGTCCAGTGCGGAATGGGTCTGTGTGATGTACCAAAGGTCACCCAGTGAGCTACTGTGGCTGAGAAATGAACCCGCATTGCAGGTTTGTAATCCAATGCTCACTACACCATGCTGGCTCTCTAGTGGACTCAGAACACTCACTCGATTGAGCAGGAACCCAGGAATATACTGAAGTATATTTTATGTGCTATAAAACTCCAGCTGCAGCCATTAATCACCAATAACATCTCCTTTTGCACTCATAGCTTCCTTTTTGCAGTCTTAATATTGAGGGGGCCTGGACAGGATCTGCTCTCAACTTGAAAAGTACACTGTGGTGTCAACCTGATGTGATTCTTTAGGCTAAAATCTCTTCCTTTTTGTTCTTTCTCAGGTGGCATGCCAGATGCTGGCTGAGGGGAGCCATCTTGCTTCCCTTTTTAATGAAGAAGAGATGAGGTCTGTCTCCTCTTTCATCAAGTGGACCCGTGGCTCAGTGGGCCACATCTGGATTGGACTGTATAATGTTGATGGGGGGCTGGTGAGTACAAGACACTTTTCCTCCTTTATCAGTCTTCAGGCTCAGACCAAGGAAACATAAGAGCAAGGAAGCAGAGAGCAAAGACTTCTCAAAGAAGGCTTGTTACCCCAAAATGTAGGTGCCACAAGGGCCACCCTACAATGCCAAATACCTCCTTGAAAAAGCGGGGAATTAATTAGCTCAAAATCAGGAGGCTGTGAGAGGGGGACAACTTAGTGAGATCTTTTCTACCAGTGTTTACGGGCACATGCAGGAAAAGAACCAGCCAGAGATCCAGAAGTAAGCTAAACATGTGTTTTATTGACAGGAAATCACTCATGCATGCACACAAGATACACACAATCACACATTCACATAAGAGCTAGCTGAAAGAGAAAGGGAGGAAAAGCCATAGAGAGGCTGAGGGGTTTGGGGGGATGTATCATGACCAGTCCAGAAGAGTAGTGAAGAGCAGAAATGTGTTTGGGTTTAGGCAGGACCTAAGGACAGTTCTCGTTCAGGAGCCAGAGGGACAGAGTGGCGGGTAGACCTTCGAGAGACCGCCCTGGGCATCCTGGAATCAGGGGCATTTGTACCCTGAAAATGGCTTGTGGCTATGAAGGTTCCAGATGCAAGACAAAGGGAACCTGTTGTGGGCAATGGGTCTTTCGCCTGTTGATGGGCTTAGTGCTTTGATTGACAAAGACATGATGGGTTGTAATAGCTGTCTATTGTGGGTTCTACAAAGAAAGAAGGAACCCAGGTGTACAAAGGATGGATATCTGTCAATCAATGTCCCAGTGGGCTCCTCACAGTTGGGTTCCCTGGAAAATTCCAGCTTCTATTTAAACCTATTATCCACAGGAATGGTGTGTATTTGCCTGACAAATGACCCAGTCGTACCTGGAGGAAGTTTTGAGTTCACCTATCCTTCTCACATTTACAGTCAAATTCTGTCTCTCGCTTGGTTTGACCTCTCCGTCACCGCTCAGGCTTGAATTTGATATCAGAGCCAATAAAATGTGTTGCCAATTACACATGATGCCAATTAGGTATGGTGCCCATCCAAACCATACTGACATTGGGGACCCCCAAAGCGGGGCCTTACAGGGTGTGTGAAAGAGGCACTGGGCAGATCAGGCTGAAGGCAACTCAACCATACACAGCTCAGGAAGGGCTTTGAGGTGTGCTGTCAGCAAAAAGAATGGGGAAAAAAGAGTCTGACCATTTCTACACTGCAGTGTTATAGTGGTATTGTTCCACTTTCAATCTCCTGTGGGATCCTGGGGTTTGCAGTTTAAGGAGGGGTGTTGCTGCAGTTTAGACCTCCTTGGGGACACCCCTAGATATCGTTTTGATATCAAACAATTCGGCTTTCCCAGCCACCCTGCTCCACATGTTTGCGAGGCCACTGGACGAGCATGCAAACAGGCACGGCCAATAATGGCTGGACATTCCATTCTCCACCCAGGCAGGCCAGATACAGCCGGTTCGTCGCTTCAGGGACCTCTCTGGCAAACACCTCATTACATATGCACGATACTAACAAAACCTTCCTGCCCTGAGCAGGCCACTGGACAAAGGTTGTGCCGTCCACTGGTAAGCGCTGGGCATTTGCATACTGGCTACACTATTGTTAATTCGGCTATGATTCCATCATGCAAAGTTGTGACCTTTCTGAGACATTGTCTCGCACCCAAAACTCATTGTTGTTCCCCGAGTAAGGCACAGCCTGCAGCCACAATTCACCCTAAAAAAACCCTGATTCCAAGACCTTCCTTGGATCGCTCGGCCCGCTCCAGAGTTCCATCCTCCCTTGCTGCCATTTCGTTTGGCGAGCTCCCCTCAGATAATCGAGCTGAGCTTCTTCTCTGCATCCCCAGCTTCTCTCCTAAGGTCCAGGACGACGAGACAGGTGTCGTATCACCCACTTCCCTCTGAAAATCCCCATCCCTAATTCAGTCTCTGATTCCTTAGTTATCTGTGTGACTGTGGTGTCTTTAATATTTGTTTGTATGTAATAAAATATCATTTTTATTACTTTGAACCCATCTGGCTGCTTGACTGACCTGACCCTGTAGACGCTGGGTTGCAAGATCCCGCTAAGTTACCCTGCCTCTCGCTAGCTTAAGTGAGTGCTCCAGCTAATTTTCCCCAAGGCTGTGTTTCATTGTTTGGTTATTTAGGTGTCCCTCCCGGGATCCCCAGAGAACAGGGTAACAGGGGCATTGAGAATTCTCAGCCAAAGAGCTCTTGGGCCTCAGGAAACTGCAAACCCCAGAATCCTACAGGGGGTTGAAAGTGGAATAATAGCACTATAACAGTGTAGTGCGGAAAAGCCTTCTGTCTCTAAAAGAGCAGACAGGGGTTTGGAGTTGACAGAGACGAGGTGTGCATTTCAGAGAGACAGGAAAGTTAGTTAGGATAGAGAACTGACTGGGATATTGAGTGAGCTGTGTAAGAACAGAATAGTCAAGAGTTAATGTATTGTATTACTAAGTTTTAATAAAAAAATTTTTCCTCTTTTTTTCTTTTTCATTATTCTTTCCTTCAAACTGTCTCTGGCTACCTCCATCAAACCTGATAAGGGGACAGGCCACACTGACCATAAAGAACCCACATAGCAACAAAGCCAGAGGTTCACAGATAAGGGGTCACCCTAAATACCAGGAACCCAATCTAGGAACATTTCCACACGGCATTCTTAAAGCTCAATGATTCCACTTTCAACTTCCTATGGAATCCTGGGGTTTGCAGTTCCGGGAGGGGCCAGGCAGCCCCTCCCGGAACTGCAAACCCCAGGATTCCATAGGAGGTTGAAAGTGGAATCATCGTGCTATAAGAGTGTTGTGCGGAAATGGCCTAGGAAGGAGAACAAAGGTAGGATGAGTGGAACAGGGCAGGATTTCAAGGTTTGGAACTCTGGGGCCAGCCTGGGAAAAGGAATCAGTAACATATATACAGATTATATATATATATACACACACACACACACACGCACACACGCACACACACACACACACACACACACACACACACACACACAGTGCACCCTCTTTATCCACAGTTTTTGCATGTGCGAATTTGAGTGTGTGCAACCTATACCTAAAAAGGCAGCAATGCTCATGGGGATGTGCTGAAGCATCTGCACGCATGTTATTGCCTTGAATATAATGAGAAGTGAGCATTCACAAATTTTGCCATTCATTCTCGGAATGGAACACCCACATATACAAAAGGCGCACTGTATATTGCATGAATATGTGTGTACACACACACACAGAGACACACACTGTAATAGCTGGGCTATAGAAAGGGTTAACATGGGGGAGAGTCTGGCTTGGCCTTTGTACCCTTTAGCAATGGGAGGTTGGAAGAGGGAAAACTGAAGGATTCTGGGGAGGGAGGAGGAGGAGAGGCCATGTGGTGTAACCTTAAAACTAACTATTCTGTGTTACAGCAAGAGAAGAAATCCCAGGAAAGGGTTATAAGAAAACCAGGGACCATCCAGTCAGACGGATTAGGTTTTCAGTTCTTCTGAAAGGGAATGGAGGGCTGGGGAAGGCAACTTGGATTTGGAGAATAAACTTTCTTTCCTTTATGCCTGTGCCTTTGGTTCTTCCTCTTGCAACCAGAGGGACGATACACAGACAGCCAGTGTTTTAAGCTGGTCTAGTTGTGTTGCAGGAGCCCAGAGAACACAGAGACCACAGAGCAAGAAAAAGAGTAATTTATTACGCGCGGTCTTTTGGTCTTTTGGAGACATCCAGCCAAAAGCCCACACGTAATAAATTACTCTTTTTCTTGCTCTGTGGTCTCTGTGTTCTCTGGGCTCCTGCAACATAAGCGGTGCCGTGACTCGGATCGCTGCAGGCGCTGAGACACAGAGGTGGCGTTTTGCCTGCTCTTGAGTCGCCTTGCCGGGCGGGGGGCTTGGCGCACGAGCCCCACATTGGACGATAGAAGCACAAATTAACAAACTGCACGAAGTAGTAAAGGATCTAAATGAAGGGGATGATAGCTGGTGGAAGTGGCTCACATCTTGGTTACCAAACCTGAATTGGCTAAAAGCATTGTTTGTAATTTTGTTGCCAGTAGTGCTAATCTTCCTGTTTCTGTGTATATGCTTTCCTTGTTTTATACAATGTATAAGTAATATGCTTCAAATTACTTCCAGTAAGACAGCAGCTCTGTACGCTTTGATGGCTCAGCCTGACGCTGTTTTATGATATAACGTCACGAAATGCTATAATAAATATCCTCCCTGTTCAAGGATATGGTGCACGAAGGGAAAGGACAATAGTGGAGGTCAACAGCTGGCTCCGCACATTTTGCCACCGCCAACAGTTTGGCTTTTTGGATCATGGCTTGAAATTCCAGGAACATGGGCTTCTGGCAAGGGATGGGCTGCACCTCACGAAACTTGGCAGGAACGTTTTTGCAAACAGTCTCACAAGGAGGATTAGGAGGGCTTTAAACTAAGTACAACTGGGGAAGGAGACAAGATTATTCAGGACAAGGACTCGGCAAGTGCAGGGGGAAAAGGCCCAAATGATATTGGCCAAGTAGGAATAGCATCCAATCATGGGAGGGGTGGAAACAATGCTATGGGACTTGCAGGAAGGGCACGGGGACTTAAGTGTCTCTACACTAATGCACGGAGTATGGGAAACAAGCAAGATGAATTTGAACTCCTAGTACAGCAAAATAAATATGATTTGATAGGCATCACTGAGACCTGGTGGGATGAGTCTCACGATTGGAATGTAGGAATAGAGGGGTATAGCCTATTTTGTAGAAATAGACCAAATAAGAAAGGAGGAGGAGCAGCCTTATATGTCAAGGATGTTTTCACCTGTGAAGAGATCCATGACTTGAACACCGGAAGTCAGGTCGAGAGCATCTGGGTAAGAATTAAGGGAGCGAGAAACAATAGGGATATTATAGTGGGGGTTTACTACAGACCTCCAAGCCAGACTGAGGACCTCGATGGCGCTTTCATAGACCAAATGACTGCACATTCAAAAAGGAGAGATACAGTAATAATGGGAGATTTCAACTACCCGGATATATGTTGGCAGTCAAACTCTGCAAAGGCGGCAAGGTCCAGCAAGTTTCTTGCTTGTCTTGCAGACAATTTCATGGTCCAGAAGGTGGAAGAGGCGACAAGGGGATCAAATATTCTGGATCTGATCCTGACCAACAGGGAAGACCTTGTTAATGACGTAGAACTGGTTGGATCTTTAGGAGAGAGTGACCATGCCCTATTAGAATTTTGTATTCAGTGGGGAAGAGAAGGCAAGTGTAGCCAGGCATTCGTCTTAGATTTTAAAAAAGCAGACTTCTGTAAACTGAAGGAGCTGCTGGTTGAAATCCTGTGGTCAAGAATAGTCAATGAGAAAGGAGTTCAGGATGCATGGGAGTTCTTTAAAAGAGAGGTACTGAAGGCACAGGCTAAAACTGTGCCATTAAGGAGGAAAAATGGAAGGCATCTGAACAAACCGGAATGGTTGACTAAAGAGCTCTCAGCTGAGCTAAGTATTAAGAAAAACATGTACAGGAAATGGAAGAAGGGGGAAATCACCAAAGAAGATTATAAGCAAGTAGCCAGGAGATGTAGGGAGAAGGTCAGAAAGGCTAAAGCACAGAACGAACTTAGGCTGGCCAGAGACATTAAAAACAATAAGAAGGGCTTTTTTAAATACGTCCGCAGCAAAAGGAAAAAGAAGGAGACGACAGGGTCACTGCGCAAGGAAGATGGTGAATTAATAACAGGAGGAAGAAAAAAGGCAGAACTCCTCAACACCTTCTTCGCCTCAGTTTTTTCCCAAAAGGATAAAAACACGCAACCTGGCAGTTGGGGAGCAGGTGAGGAAGTGGGGGAAATGCAGCACAGAATAGATAGAGAGGTAGTACAGGAATACCTGGCCACACTGGATGAATTCAAGTCTCCAGGGCCAGATGAATTGCATCCTAGGATTTTAAAAGAACTAGCAGAGGTCATTGCGGAACCTCTTGCTATAATCTTTGAAAACTCTTGGCGGACAGGAGAAGTTCCGGCAGACTGGAGGAGGGCAAATGTTGTCCCCATCTTCAAGAAGGGAAAAAAAGAGGACCCAAATAATTATCGCCCAGTCAGCCTGACATCAGTACCTGGAAAGATCCTGGAGCGGATCATCAAACAGTCAGTTTCTAATTACTTAGAAAACAATGCCGTAATTACGAAAAGTCAACATGGATTTCTCAAAAATAGGTCATGCCAGACTAATTTTATCTCTTTTTATGATAGAGTTACTTGCTTGATAGATGAAGGGAATGCCGTGGACATAGTATATCTTGATTTCAGTAAGGCCTTTGACAAAGTTCCCCATGACATTCTTGCAAAGAAGCTAGTAAGATGTGGGCTGGACAGGGCTACTGTCAGGTGGATTTGTAGCTGGTTGACTGACCGTACCCAAAGGGTGGTCACCAATGGCAGATTCTCATCCTGGAGAGAAGTGACTAGCGGGGTGCCACAGGGTTCTGTCCTGGGCCCGGTGCTGTTCAATATCTTCATTAATGACTTGGATGAAGGAATAGAGAGCACGCTGATCAAATTTGCAGATGACACCAAATTGGGAGGGGTTGCTAATACGCCTGATGACAGGATCAAAATTCAAAAGGACCTGGACAGATTGGAGAGCTGGGCCAAGGCGAACAAAATGAACTTCAACAGAGAGAAATGCAAGGTCCTACACTTAGGCAGAAAAAATGGTATGCAGAAATATAGGATGGGGGACACGTGGCTGGCTAACAGTACGTGTGAAAGGGATCTAGGAGTCTTCATAGACCACAAGCTGAACATGAGTCAGCAGTGTGATGCGGCAGCCAAGAAGGCCAATGCAATTCTTGGTTGCATCAATAGGAGTACGGTGTCTAGATCGAGGGAGGTATTGGTACCACTCTATTCTGCATTGGTTAGACCTCATCTTGAATACTGTGTCCAGTTCTGGGCACCCCAATTCAAGAAGGATATGGATAAGCTGGAGCAGGTCCAGAGGAGGGCAACCAAAATGGTGAGGGGCCTGGAAGCCATGCCCTATGAGGACAGACTTAGAGAGCTGGGTATGTTTAGTCTGCAGAAGAGAAGGTTGAGAGGGGACATGATAGCCATGTTTAAATATTTGAAGGGATGTCATGTTGAGGAGGGAGTGGGCTTGTTTTCTCCTGCTCTTGAGACCAGGACAAGGAGCAATGGATGCAAGCTGCAGGAGGGGAGATTCCGCCTGAACCTCAGGAGGAATTTCCTGGCAGTCAGGGCTGTCCGGCAGTGGAATGTGCTGCCACAGAGTGTGGTGGAGTCTCCTTCTTTGGAGGTTTTCAAGCGGAGGCTGGATGGCCACGTGTCGGGAGTGCTTTGAGGGTTTTCCTGCATGGCAGGGGGTTGGACTGGATGGCCCTTGTGGTCTCTTCCAACTCTACATTTCTATGATTCTATGATTCTATGATTCTATGATTCTATGAATTGTTTAGAAATTATGCATTTAAGGGGGGAAATGATATAGGTATGAATTAGAAATTATAAAGTAGAAATAAAGTAGAAGCTGGGGGCTTAGGTCAGAGGAACGGAGAAAGATTTAAGAAGGGTAAAAAGGTCACGAGAGCCAATGTATCACGTAGCTAGGATGTTGATCACGTAGCCAGGGAGTCGTTTGTTTATTGGCTGGCTGCGGTAATTGCAGATTGTAGAGAAGCACTTTCCGGGGTCTGAGTGCGGGGGTAAGTAGCTAGTAACAGCATGCGGTATTTGTGACCCCGGAGGGGCGGACCGAGACATGCCTGCGATCTTTGCCTGTGATCTTTGTGTATGCTGTGAACTTTGTCTATAAAAGAGCTGTGAAACTTGAATTCAGGGCTTTTGGTCTTTTGGAGACATCCAGCCAGAAGCCCGTGCGGAATAAATTACTCTTTTTCTTCCTCTGTGGTCTCTGTGTTCTCTGGGCTCCTGCAACAGTTGCTAGACCTATCTCCTGTTAATTCTTAGTAGGCTCTTTTCCTATATTGTTGTTGTTGCTGCTGCTGTTACTAGAGAGCTGCACTTATAACAAGCCTGCTTCTTTCCTCAAGGGAGAGGAATTTGTAAAATACCATTTTTCCCCTTTCTCCCAGAAACATAAGGGAGAAGGAGAGAGCGTTGGCCGGTTACATTCTCCAGAACCCAGGGGAGGAAATGGGGGTGTGGATCTCTCAGGAAGGATTTGGTGGCAGCACTACTGCTTCTGGTGCGCGAGGAAGAGGTGGGCAAAACTCAGCCACTCACAGGCCTCCCTTTGCACCACAAAGACAAACACATATATACACAAAAAAGATAGGGATGGGGGTGAAGGTAGGGGATTCTGCTTCTCCCTCCCAGCAAAAACACTGAATTTTTTATTTTATTTTTTGCTCTCTTTGCAGATAAAGTACTGGCAATGGAAAGATTTGGGTCCTGTCAGCTACACACCTTGGGCCCCTGCAGAACCCAACAACTCTCGAGGTGGCGCGGAGAGCTGTGCAGAGCTGTATTCTCATGGTGAGGAGGTGAAGTCATTGCAAAGAGCTGCATATCTATTGATTGGTCTTACAGCACACACACACACACACACACACACACACACACTGGGCAAGTCCTTGCCTCTGAATTTTATTCTCATATCTAAAAATGAAAAAGTTTTCAAAACTTTTTGTATGACTGGAGCACTTCGTACCATTTTCCCAATGATTTTTTTTTTTACGTTTCCAAACTCTTTTTTTTTTTGCAAGCATTCGCAAAACTCCTTTTGTGCAAAACACAGTGTTGCTTCATAACCCCCTCCAACTAGGTTTTGTTGTTTGTTTGTAGCAGTTGCTCCTTTAACGTTGTTCTTGAATGCCTTCACATTGGCTCTCTCCCAGGGTTGATTTCTTCAGAGAAGGTTTGTCATTGCCTTCCTCTGAGGTTGAGAGATTGTGTCTTGCCCAAGGTCACTTGGTGGGTTTCCAAGGCTGAGAAGGGATACCTACTTTGTATACCAAGACTCAAACCATTACATCAAACAAACAAACAAGCAAGCAAACAAACAAACAAGGGAGTACAATTATTTCTCAATGCCAGCATACTTACTATATGTTTGCCATAATCTTGAATTGTGATTGTGTAGTGTAGATCTTAGATCCAGTATGAGGTAGTGGTTTGAGTGTTGGACTAGGACTCTGGAGACCAGCATTCGAATCCCTGCTTGACCATGGAACCCCCACGGAGTTGTTACCCTGTTTACTGGGGGTCCCGTGAGGGACACCAAAATATGCTCAACTATAGGTGGGGCAAATTAGCTCTGAGCACTGCTTTAGCGTTACGAGAGGCAGGGTAACTTAGCAGGATCTTGAACCCTATGTCTATGGGGTCAGGCCAGTCAAGAAGCAAACTGTTTTGAAAGAATAAATGAGATCTTTATTAAAATACAGCCAAACAGTGTATGCAACTCGCTCATTCGCTCAGGTAACTATAGAAAATAAAGGTGGGAGTGGGAGAGAAGGATTTTTCAGAGGGATAGCTGGTTTGGGTGATACGAAACCTGTCCTGAAGTCCGGGAGAATAGAGAGCGATGCTGGGGTTCGATGTGGCTCAGCACACGGAGCCGAGGGGAGGCTCGCCAAGCAAGGCGGCAGCAAGGCGGTCTGGAACTCGGGAGCGATCCGAGGAGGGTCTCGGAATCAGGGGTTTTTATAGGGAGAAGTGTGACTGCAGGCTATGCCGTACTTGGTGGGAACAATGGATTTCGGGGGTGAGACAAAGCCTCGGAAAGGTCAAACTTTAACATGATTGGGTTAGGTCCGAATTGACAAAGGAGTAGCCAGTATGCAAATGCGCGATGCTGGACAGTTGAGAGTTCAGCTTAGTCAAGTTGCCTGCTCGGGGCAGGGAGTTCTTTGTGAGTATTGTGCATACATAATAGGGTGTTTCCCGGGAGGTCTCCTGAAGCAGCGATCTGGCTATTTCTGGCCTGCCTGTATTGTTTAGGAATATTGCAGCAATCAGCCGCCGAGCCTAGTTTCGTGCTTGTCCGGGGGCCTCGCAAACACGTGGAGAGGGGTGGTGGAAGAAAGCTGAATTATTGATATCAAAAGGATATCTTTAGGCTATCGCCAAGGTGGCCTAGAAGCTGCAGTAACAGAGTGACCGTGGACAAATATTGCACACTCTCAGCCTCAGAGGAAGGCAGCAGTGGCAAACCTCCTTTGAACAAATCTTGCCAAGAAAAACCCATGATAGGTTGCCTTAGTGTCGCCATAAATCAGAAATTGCTTGAAGCTACACAGCAACAAAGTGTAAATCTGCACAGATGTAGACCATTTCCACACTACACTTTTATAGTGCTATTATTCCACTTTCAATGTCCTACGGAATCCTGGGGTCTGCAGTTTAGGGAGGGGCATTGAGAATTCTCAGCCAGAGAGCTCTTGGGCCTCAGGAAACTACAAACCCCAGAATTTCACAGGATGTTGAAAGTGGAATAATAGCACTATAACAGTGTAGTGTGGAAATGGCTGTAGTTATACAATGATTTCACTTCACTGCTCTTCTGAGGAACATCAACTTGGTCCAGCTGACGGTGGCTCTGCCCATGTGCCTGCTGCTTCTTGTGCAATGGGGAATAATGCACAAGAGCCATTTCTGCAAACCTAGTGCATTAAGTCGTACATTGAAGGCACGGACAAATAGTTAGACACCATCACAGAATAGGTCCTCTTGGTTAGTCTGAACTCTAGAAATTGTTGTTGTCATGTGTGTTCAAGTGGTTTCAAACTTGTGGCAACCCTGAGATGAACCTATTGCAGGGGTTTCTTAGCAAGTTGTGTTCATATGTGGTTTCTTTTGCTCTGAGAGAGTGTGATTTGTCCAAAGTCACCGAGTGAGTTTACGTGGCCAAGTGAGGAGTCAAACTCTGATCTCCTGGATTCCTACTTCGACACTCAAACCACAGTACCATGCTGGATCTCTAGAGTAGACCCATTCAATCAATGTCTGAGTGCCAAGTCAACACATGGGTAAATTCAACTGTTTCAATGTCTGTACTCTAGTCAGGATTAAGGCCAACGCCTGTTTTCATGTATCCATATTCGTTTACCTGGAGATGTTTTCTCAACCAAAGGACAAGGTGAAAGGGCTGGGAAGTCTGCTGATGGCATTTCTCTGTGTTACTTTTTTTCCAGCGTACATGAAATGGGAGGCTGAAGTATGTGATTCCAAGCATGCCTATCTATGTCGATTTTCCCTCTTCTGAGGGCAGCAATAGATCAGAGCTTCAACATGCTTACCACTTTGGAAGGTGGAGCCCACCTAGAGGTCACTTTCTGCTGTGGAGGGCTGAGCCCTTCTGTTTTCTACACACCAAGGCTATACCCCCGATAGAGTGCCTGTCATGTCTAGGTTGGGTACACAATAAAATAAATGTTCTTCCAAGTGCTTCCCTGTCTCCTTTCAGGCATTCACAAGGATGACGCTGTGGTTTACCAGAGTTTGGCTGTGGTTCAAGATCAGCTACTTAGATAAATTTCAGCAACTTAGTGAAGTGAGTAGTGTCTCCTGATCCAGTGTCCACAATCCTGACTTTCAGGGCAGCAGCTGCTGCTGCGATTGATGGGAATCTGTTCTCCTGCTGATTGGGGTGGAGCAGACTGACATTTCCACTCCCCCTTCCTCCAGCAATCTCCAGTGTGAATGGCCAAAAGCATGATCCCTGTCACAAGTGTTCCTCACTTGTGGGAGGAGGCTGGACACATCAGTCTGCTATGTCCCAGGTGACAGGAGAATGCAGTGACAGATGCAAAATAAATCAGGCTTGGGAGACTTTTAGGATCACTGTGTGTTCCCCACACTTTGAATGTGGAGGGATGATGAATACAAATCAATACGAATTGTTGTTTTTGTTGTTTGCCTTCAAGTTATTTCTGACTTATGGTGAACTAAGGAGAACCTGTCATGGGGTTTTGTTGGCAAAATTTGTTCAGAGAGATTTTGCTATTGCCTTCCTCTGAGGCTGAGAGACTGTGTCTTGCCCACAATCATATCTGGAGGATTTCCAAGACTCAGTACAGCCTCCATCCCTAATCCTTCAGATAGTGTTCTTTTCCTTCATTGAAGATCTTCCTCAGGTTGGAGCAATAACTGTAAGAAAAAAGGAGAAAGACCCCATATTGTGATGTACAGGCTAGCTCTGAATTCAATGAAAGAGGTTTAGAAGTTTCAAAAACTTTCTTCAGGAACATCAAAGAAACATCAGCACAGCTTGGGTTGCCAAGACCTCTCCTAAGAGGTCTATGAAGGAATCTAAAGTCTAGGCATCAGAATGGTCCTCTATAATGAGAAGCCCACGTTCCTCCCTCAGGGCATTGGTTTCCTCATGCTTGCCTCTTAGTTGGAGGGACTGAAGATCCTTACCACTTGCCAGCTCATTCTGGGCTCTGTGTCACCTTTATCAACCCCTGCTCACCATAGACCCTTTTCACACCTTACCTTTTCACAAAGCCGGGTGTAGGGCTCATGCGAGCAGCTGCCAGCGAGAGGCTTTCACGTCCCGGTACCACCAGCCCCGCAGCTGCTTCCTGGTCACACGAGTGCCCCACCTCTTCCTTTTGCAGTTCAGCCTGGGACCTTTCCCACTGGATAGGAAGTGCGACCGGCCCAGCTCCTGGGGCTCTGCATGCCAGGTAAGTGCACGCAGGGCCCCGGAGCGATGTGCAACCACGCAGCATTTTCAGCTTCAAGCCGAAAATGAAAAAATGCATGCGTGGTCCGCGTCAGGCCCTTGAGCATCATGCAAATGTGAGTGCATCGTGTGGACCGCTCCTCACATTTACGTGGTGCTCAAGGGGCCCTTTCGCATCGGAAATGCCGTGCGAAAAGGGCCATAGTTCCAAACTCAAGAGAGTGGTTCAACTAGGTGGGCCAGATGAACATCAACATTCCCGTAAACATTTTCAAAGATGGGAGTTCCAGGATATTGAAATGAGAATTAGCAAGCTCATTTAGTATTCTTTAGGCTATTTATTATAAGTAACAACTACCCACCCAGACATTCTCCATAGGAGGAAAACACAGACTGAGCCATTTCTGGGCATTTCAGCTTTGTTACATTCCCTGACTGTGCATGCAAGGCCTTCCTCCATCCCTTTCTATTATAATTCATGTCAGGCATCTTAGACTAGTCTACTATATCATGCAGCCATCAAGATGCTCATCAGGACATTTTATCTTAACTTTATAAATTATCCAGTTGTCTCTGACAGAATATAATCGTGCCGTTTGAGGTACATCTTCTTCAGTCGTACGAGTTGCAGAGTAGAGCTCTAATGAGACTTCTGTCATACTGTTGGGTACAAATATGTCCTCTGTCCAAGGGAGCGTACAGCTGTGTGGAATCAGTTGTATGTTCCACTTAAACACCTAGAACCAGAAAACAATAAAACAATATAAATAAACAAGACCTGGCGAAAGAAAAGGAACCAAACAGAATTCCAGCTTCCCCCGCAATGGGAGAAATCTTGTTCACCCCAAACAGGGTCCAGCCTACCAGAGAAGCTCACTTCTGCTTCTTGGCAGCATTGGTCACTGGATAAAAAAAAATCTTGGGAGCGTTTGGGCAAGAACTCACATCATGTAGACAGGCTGTAATGCTCCACACATACAGTTCTTCTGGGCTGCCACTTCTATTAATATAATTTTATTGAAAATTTTCAGATACAGCAAAATTCTACAAATATACAAACAGAAAAAAAGAGAGAAAGAAATGAAAAAGAAATGTTTAAGGAACAAAGGAAAAGATGAGTTCCTTTCTTCCTTTCAGTGGTTTTTAACACTGAAGTTACTTCAAGCCTCTCTAAAGAAGATCTCTCCTTTCCATCTCTCCTTTCCATCCGGTTACGTCATTTTTCCACTGCCAAAAATATTTTCCTTCTTGCCAAGGTTAACATATTTAGTGGTCAAATGTGAATTAATACCTTAACTAATCTATCAAACATCTAAGCAATTATAGAATCATAGAGTTGGAAGAGACTACAATGGCCATTGAGTCCAACTCCATTCTGCCATGCAGGAAGACACAGGTCATTTCTGCACTAGACTGTTATAGCGCTATCGTTCCACTTTCAACATCCTATGGAATCCTGGGGTTTGCAGTTTCGGGAGGGGCCGGCCTCAGAAGATCCTCTGAAGATGCCAGCCAGAGAGAGATGCAGGCGAAACGGCAGGAGCAAATACTATGAGAACATGGCCCCAAAGCCTAGAAAACCCACAACAACCTATGGATTCCGGCCGTGAAAGCCTTCGACTTTACATAGTTTAAAACATTTTTTCTTAATCCTTGGCCCTTCTGATTCTGAAGATGCCAGTCCCTAGAAGTCCCAGCCCAACTCAAGGAATCTGGGAGACAGAATCCCAACATGAGGACCCAAGTTTGAGAAGCAGTGGCTTAAAAAAAAATCCACAAACTTCGCCAGCTCTCTAATTTCTATAAAATGTGATTATGGAAGAGTCTTCCATTAGGATAAAGGTTGGCAAGGACCATGCCCAAACTAAATGAACCCCCACATAGATGAGGGGCTGTTGAGTCCTCTCCTTATATCTGCAGAAACTTTGTCCCCTTTATGTGACCTCTCAGTTGAAGACGACCAGGAAAGTATGAAGGTATGAGTGAGAATCAATTTGCCTCAATGACTCCCCTAGAGCATTTCCAGCAAACTGGGCAGATTAGAGCCTTCTAGGCTATAGTCCTATCCTATCTACACTATCTATCTGCTTCCTATGAAACCCTGGGATTTCTAGTTGCGTTACCCCAAAAGGTGGGGGACCTGAGGTCCTCTAGCAGTACCAGTGTCACTTTAGAAAGGTGGGGAATTGTAGCTGAAAGGAGGCCTGTGTGAGGAGAGTAACCATGGGGCCTTTTCATTTGTGTATACCAGTACTAACTGCAGGACACCAGTTGAGGGTTAAAGAATATCTTTATTGGGGGAAATTCACATGCCCACACAAGCAATCAGGCAGTCTCATGAACTATACAAGGCCAGTAAAGGTAAAGGGGAGAAAGGTTGGATAGTGAGAATTGTGGAGTGAAGTGGGTGATAATTACTGTTCCAGAAGTGGAACCACCATTCCTCTTAAAAGGCATGGGAGCAAAAATTAGAGTAAAAATTATAACTACTACTACTAAATTTGGGGGTGGTGCTTGGTTAAGTCCTGGTATCAAAAACTGTCTTGGATCATATGCTTTTATTTCTTTAGGTTAATATTTATTAATATCTTTCCTCCGTCTGCTTGTCTTCATAATTCTAAACAAACAGAAATAGGCCATAATCCTGTACCGACATCATAACTTTGATGATGGAGCTCTGTTTTCACAGTGATGGCTGGCAAGGTCTCTATAAACTTTCCTTCACAACCTGGCAAGACTCTGCTCACACCACTTCTGAGCTGCTGAGAAATGACATCCACAGCTCTCTGTCTGGATAGGCAGCTGCAAAGCCCCCTCAGGGTCCTTGCCCAACTGCTTGCTCCAAAGCACCTCCATCTGCTTGCGGAGGATGGCATACCCCAATTCTCTGATACCCAGCATCTCTGAAATGCTTCAGCTGGGCTGTTGCCTACTAGAAAACACGAAAAATCAGCAAAATCTGACACATTCACCCTCCATTCTTACAGGTCGTTGGAAATAGAATGACGATAACTGTCACACACCTCATCCCTATCTGTGCAAAATCACAAAGCAGTGAACGTACTCAGCACCTGAGAGAAGCCAAACTAGGGATGGAGAGGATACACAAGCATTTGCTAGCTGAAAAATGGCTGTCCTACACTCAGAAAAAATAATGATTGCAAGAATCCTTTAATCTTTTTGGCCAATATTTGGACATCCTGAAGTTTTGGGAATCCTCTGAAGAAGTTCACATGAGTTCTTTTGTGTGATAGTTGTGGTTTTTGTGTTTCCAGATAGCCATTTTGGCTTTGTGTGTGTGCGTGTGCGCACAAGATTGCTGGGTTTTGTGAAAAAAAACCCTCTCCAACCAAAAACATAAAACCCAAATATTTAAATTAAATACTTACATAAAATATTCGCATCCATGCTCTAAATGCACCTAGTGGGCCCATAAGAGTTCTATGCATTTCTTTTTTAATTCCAAGGCTATAGGCCTACCGAGTATCAGTGGATCAGACTTTTCTCCTTTCTTGGCTATGGCACTAATAAAGACAGTCTTGTCCAAGTGTGAACAGGTTTTCTTTGTTCTTGACTCCATCCATGAGAGTGCAACCACAAGCTTATAAAGACGTGTGGCATGTCCTCCTTCATCCCAACTAGGAATAAGCATTTCTCTTTGTCCTTGCTCCCATGGAGAACAATCCAAACACATATATTTGAAAAGGAGGTGAAGGAGCCTGAGTGTCGGTGCCATGGGATTTGGATTTTGCTGCTTCTTCTTTACTCATCCTGCCTGTTAAGCCAAGGATGAGGATTGTTAATCCCTCCAGGATTAACAATGCTGGGAGTTGCTGGGGTGCAACTCCCAGCATTTTTCACAATACACTATGCTGGCTAGGAATTCTGGGGCTTGCAGTCCAGCAATATCTGAACCATCCTAAGTGCTGCTCTCTGAGACGTCCAGGGTAGCATTCTGCACTCTTTCACTTCACAGTCCCTTTCTCTGTAGTGATCCAATATTGTCACAGGATCCAATGGCAAAACATAGCTTGTTATATTTTCAATTTCCTCCAAAATACAAAGTGAAGATTTTTTTTTTCAATTAATAAAATATGACCAATATAAGTGACTTGGAAGATTTTTATGTCCAGGACAGTTACAACTCCACAGAGCAGGTAGTAGGTTTTAAAAGTTCACTATCTCATCCAACACTGGAGCTGAAAGGTATCCCAAATGATAGGGCTAGATAGAGCCAAGTCTGTGTTTGGAGATGCACAGAAACATTTGGTACAAGTATGAAGTGTAATCTTCTCATGGTATTCTCTTACTTTCAGCCCAAAACTGTGGGCCAAGATTCTAGATCAGCTATTTAATTAAGTCATAGAATCTTAGAGTTGGAAGAGACCCCAAGGGTCATCCAGTCCAGCCCCTTTCTGCCAAACAGGAAGATGCAGTGAGATCACTCCCTTTGACAGATGGCCATCCAGCCTCCTTTTAAAAACCTCCAAATAGGAAGACTCCAGCACAATCCCAGGCAGCAGTGCATACCATTGTCAAACTGCTCTTACCATCAGGAAGTTCTCAGTGTTGACGTGGAATCTCTTTTCCTGAAGTTTGAAGCCATTGCTCCACAGTGTCCTAGTGTCATCTTCCATATGACATTCTTTGAAATATTTAAACATGGTTATGTATATTTAGCTAAGTAGCTTCATCTGGCCTGACTCTCCCAATCCTGACTCACCAGGCATCAGCTGCTGTGAGCGATGGGGTTCTATTCTCCTGTTAATTGCATAGCAGACTGGCATTTCCACCCTCTTCCCACCAGGAATCTCCTTTGCAACAATCAGAAGCAGGACTCCTGTCACAATTGCTCCTCATACTGGAGATCACCCCTGGGAGAGGGGTTGAAACACCAGTCTGTGGTACCCCAATCAATAGGGCACTTTTTGCACCTTACCTCATTCCGGTGTCATCGCAAGGGGATCACCTGAGAAGCTTCTTGCAGGAGACACTCGTGTCTCCTCCGCTTCCCCTCTGCACCGGCCCCATGCTGGGCGGAAGAAAGCGTGAGGGCGCTGCCCCTTCCTTCCGCAGTGCAGCCAGGTACTTTCCCAGGCTGCACTGGGGGAAGAAGCATGACGGCCATGTGTCTGGAGGCTCCACACACAAGGTAAGTGCGGGTGGGGCACGGGAGGGATGCACGATAGCAATGAGCTGAAAATGATATACTGCGTGATTGCCATGGAATGGCCTCAGGAGCATCACGTGATTGCGAGGACATCGTGTGGAACAGTCGTTGTAATCCCACAGCACTCCAGAGGCCATTTCGCAACAGGACTGGCATGCAAAAAGGGCCTAGGAAAAAGAAAGTATGCAAGAGAAAGTGGAACTGGAAACATGTGGTGTGATGAAAGTGATGAAATTCTAGGTCCTATCATTCAACTACTCCTTTTCGAAATGGTCATGAACAAAAAAGTCACGTTCTATGCATTGCCCCTTCAGATTAGACATTTTACATCACCATCACCGTCACCATCACCATCATCAAGATAGCTCCATGTCCCAGGAATTAGGCTTAAAGGTTTCAAAGGCTGTATTCAGGAACGTCTAAGAAAACAGCTGCACACTTTGGCAATCGCCAAGACTAAAGAACAGTTGGATTTACACTACTATATAAGGCATTACATTTCCAAATTATCACACGCTGCTATCGCATTTGCTGATAACATAAAACAACACTTTTCCTGTGCTCACTGTCCCCCATCCCATGTTCTTTCACATCTTGCCAACAGCATGACCTTGCAGCCATGTCTTCTTGACCTCATCACAGATCTTTAACTGAACATTCCCAGGTTCCCAGCTTCCCATCTATCACCTCATCTCCCCCTTCCCCACTATACAGCAAAGCACCCAAGCACAAACACATGGCTGTAAACATGGCAGGGAGAGCACAGCCAACCTGACATCATTATCAGCCGCCTGGGAGTAAAGGAGGAAGATATGGGAAGGAATTGTTTCACTCTAACTTTACCATGGAGGGCAAGCCCAGGTTTTGGCAGTGACCAGGAGCATGTTTGTGCAATTAAAACTAGCGCCCCAATTATACCCATTCCTTGAGAGGTCAGATTTGGCCATGGTGTCACATGCCTTGATTACATCCTGTTTGGATTACTGTAGAACACTCTTTGAGGGGCTGCCTTTGGAAACTGTTCAGAAACTTCAGCAGGTGCAAAAGGCTGTGGATCAGGGCTGGTTATAGAGAGGATATAACTCCCTGGTTGAAATCGCTTCATTGGCTACTGCTCCATTTCTGGGCAGATTTCAAAGTGCTGGTAAGACCTATAAAACCATATATGGCTTAGATCCAGGCTACCTGAACGACCATATCTCCCTATTCAAATCTACCTGATTTCTAAGATCTTCAAGGGAGGGCTTTCTCTTAGTCCCACTACCTTCACAGACACGGCTGGTGATGACCCAGGAGAGAGCCTTGTTGGTGGCTGCTTCCACGCTGTGGGACTCTCAGCCATGGGAGGCTAAGTTGGCCCCCTTCCTGGTCTCCTTTCATCTGGAGGCCAAGGCCTTTCTATTTAAACAGCTTTAATGCACTCTTAATTGTTTTAAACTAATGCTTTTAGACGGTCTGTATTTAATGCTTTTTAAATTTTAATATTTCAGAATATTTTTAATTGTATTGTTTTAATGGAGGATGTAAGCCTCTTTGGGTCCCTTATGAGAAGAAGGAGTTAAGCAGAGGCTGGATGGCTGTCTGTCCAAGGGAGGGCTTTGATGGTGTCTTCCTGCACGGGAGAAGGGGGTTGGACTCAATGGCCCCTGGGGTCTCTTCCAATTCTATGATTCTATAATTAAATAAATAGATAGGATGACCTTTGTTGTTGTGTGTCTTCAGGTCATTTCCAACTTTTGGTAACCCTATCACGGCATTTTCTGGGGCTGAAAGTGTGTGATGCTCCCAAGGTCACTCCAGTGGGTTTCCATGGCCAAGCGGGGAATTGAACATTGGTCTCCAAGGTCACAGTGCAATGCTCAAACCACTACAGCAGTCTGGCTCTAGACTATATTAACCCTGGACTTTACAAACCCATTATTCCTTCCCTCCTCAGTAGTCACAGACCTTCAGTTTGTGACATTCTATTTTCCATGCACCATTTCCTGTTTCTATGTAGTTCCTGCTGTCTGGATCACTGCACTGCTGGCATGTGGGAAGGAGGAGAGTGCTGATATATTAAGCAATCCTGTTCACTGACGGCATCCCTGGTGCATGTCGAGTGCATGCTCCACAAGTGCCTGATGCTTCTCTCTATTCATCTATAAATGACCCAGAAGTGTGTTGCACATTGTCATCAATGAAAGTTTCCACCACTGCAAAAAAGTGAATGAGAGCTTGGCAGGGGGACGGACAGGTGAGTCACTACCACCATTTGAACCACAAAATGTACAGTGGCAGCTGAAAGACTACTCATATATATATATATATATATATATTTGGCATACACTCATAGGACACAGCTCACTCTGTCAGATGTGAGGAGAGCATTTGAGTTGGCAGGCAGTGTCACACTTTTGAACAGTAGAGGGAACATAGCAAAATGCTAAATGTACAAGCACTGAGATTTATCTTTACTGTATGCACTTTTATTTAATGAATGAATTTTTACCCTGCCTTTCTCTTCCCAAGGCGGATACTGTAGGGATGTGAATCTCCCTTTTCATTCTCAGGTGCAACAATGAAAAATTTCAAGATTGCAAGAGTTTTCATGCATTTTCTTGGGATTTTTTAAAAAAATTTGTAGCTGTTCTAGACACAATTTAGTGACTGCCTTCTTGGTGCAAACTCCATCTCCCCCCCCATATATTTGCTCCAAAGCAACAAGCTTTGGGATTTCTGCTGCTGAGAAAAAAAAGTACTGATCTTTTGCTCTCCTTCAGGGAGAAAAGCAAATGCATAGGGTTTGGCAAGTTGTCAGCAAAGATCTCTAATTTATTTTGATTCTCTTTTATGCGAAGCACAAGAAAACTGGTGAATATTCCTTATATTCCTAATTATTAGATGTGGAAAGTAGCACAAAAATGAGGAGGAGGAGGAGGACAATGATAGATTTATCTCTTCTGAACATGTCCATTTTGCTTTTAAATCCAGGTACATGGCTATGACATGCCTAATAACTATTCACTTAACCCATTCTGTCATTTTTACCTCGGAGGTTTCTTTCTTCAAAGCCAAATATAACTCTACTGAACTGCCTTGAAAATTATCTGAATTTGATGGTGCTTGTTTTTGAAAGATTCAACAATGCGTAGACTCCATTCCAGCTCAAGGGCACCATTTAAGTCTAGCAGGTTGTGCAAGTATTGTCTGCATTCATAGTCTGGGCACCAAAATGGAATAAAGAGTAGAATAGGTAACCCACCAGTGAACTGCAGGTTTGCTTGTGTGTCCGAAGGTATATTGGACGATCTGTGAATTTGGTGGGGGAAAAATTGGTTGGATTCTTATTGGCCATTCCCACTTGAGTAGACCCATGCAATCAACAGTTCAATGTGAAGTCAACCTGTGTGTAAATCCATTTGGTTGATTTCATGGATCTCTTCCAATTAGAACCAATGGTTGAATTTAGGCCATTGATAAATTATGGACAAAGCATCTAGTTTCAATCAGGTTCTAGGGGTGGTGAAAAACAACATGCAGAAGGGATGTTGGAATCCTTTGTTTTTCATTCTTCTTTGCCTCACTAATGCATGATAAAGCACTCAAAGTCCTTTGCTTGGATAGAAAATTTGCTTTCTCTCACATTTTTTTATTTAAAAGTATGTTGTTTGAATCTATGGAGAAATCAGCCAGTTTTGGAAAGCTCTAGCTAATACCTTTGTTCAACACGGTTTCTCAATTTGTTGAAATTTTTTCATGCTCATAAAGAAATATGTGAATATCTATTTGCATACATAATTGTTAGAGGTTGAAAGGATAGAAATGATGATGATGTTCGTGATGATGATAGAATCTATCCTTCATGAAACTGAGTAATTTGTTAAATATGTATGCATCGATGGCCATTACCTTAACATGCTTAACAGCTACCCACTTACCAATCCCATCATTTTTTCTTGAGAACTGTCCTTCTCTGTAGCCAAATGTAACTGAATTGGATTTCCTTGAAAAATTATTCAATCACATGCATATCAAATTGGAGGATCATTGCTTTCAAAAATAAACCAGACAAGATTCTCATGCACCTCTGGTGTGTATTAGTACTTCTTCAGCCATTTTCCTTACACACACACACACATATATATACACACACACACACACGCATTAATAAACACACACGCACATATATATATAGACACATGTTTATTAATGTAAAATATCTTACAAAACAAAAAGTTATACACACCACATCATAATAGTATATCCAACATTTAACAAACCACCTATTAGTTTCCTTTTTTTCTCATGTGGAAAATAATTTTAAAAGTTTCCTTTACTTTCTCATACCCCTCTCTTTCCAGAACAAACTCAATCATTAATCTCCAATTACTAAATCAGACCTCCTCTTTCCTTTGATCAAAATATACCCTTCTTTCTTCCATTACATAATCAAATACCATATATTCAGATATGTACTGCACCCATCCATTATGATTCCATCTTTCTTTTTCTTTCTATCCATATGCAATTGCTGCTTGTGCTGCTATAATTAATTGTTTAATTAAATATTTTTGTTTCTTCTTTAATCCTATATTACAATATTATAAGTTATACATATTTCTTTATTTAATTGAATTTCCAACCCCAATTATTTTATGTATTTCTTGTTCTATTTCCTCCCCAAAATTTTGCACCTTGGCACACTCCCATCACATATGAAAATATGTTCCTTTACTCCCACAGCTATGCCAACAGACAGGTGATACATTTTTAATGATATATAATAACTGTTGTGGTATTCTGTACCATTTTGCTATGACTTTCATCTGTTGTTCTCCAACCCTGGGTTGTTTTTTTATAATTTGATTTCCTGTAACCATTGTTCCATTTCTGTCTTATTGAGCTGGATGTCTTTACCCTTAACCCAAACTCCTAACAAATCTTCTATAAGTTTATATTGATTGTTCAATAACTTCTTATATATCCTGCCACCTAACCCCTTTCTGCCTTCCTGTCTTTTCTTCAATATTTCTTCTAGTGGATTTTGGCTATCTTATAGTTATCTAAAGAAAACTATTAAAGATAGTTGGCTATCTTTAATAATGTGTTATTCAGTCATTTTCCTTAGATCTTGGGCAAGCTTCATAGTGTTTCTGTTTTCAATAACCATAACAAGACAGCCACCTTCTGAGCTGCTGGAAGATGTTTGGGCCCAGCATGGGAAACCTGTTTCATGGGACTATCTACTCATCTACCAATGCTTTTCTCTTGTTTTGTGCTCTCTTTGCAGGTGCAGATGGGGGCGGTATCTTGTTTTCCTTTCTCCTTTTTGGGCCTCTTGTTTATTTCCATTTTTCCACAAGGTATGTTCTGGCTGGTTGAAGCCAATGCAGTCTTAGTTAATATGAGCTGGCTCATTGGGGCTTTGAAAAAGTTACTTCTTGGAGTACAATTTTGAAAATTCCCAATGATGGCAGGGCATTTCTGGAAGCTATAGTTCAAAAAGTAACTTTTCTAAGCTCTGTGTTAATTGGCCAACCTGATGAGGGCATGAAGTGGAGATCCAGTGCAGCTAGCTTCAAAGTTCTCTATGTGTATTTACAGCTCTGACCGTTGCTAACTTCTGCCCCTTTCTTTGTGGCCTGTTGGTTTTCTCCTCCTTTCCTCAAGACGTCACTCAGTCAGTTCGTACATGCAGGGATTCCTTCCAGTTCAGCTTATTTCTCCCTTAAAGATGCTGTCCAGCAAGACTAAAGAAAAGGAGAACAGAGTCCTGAAAATGTGAGTGTCCTATCTCAGTCAGAGTGGCTCAGCTGATAACATAAACAAAATAAATTGAATAGCTCCCAGCTTGTTACTTACTTTTAGGCAGTAAGCACAAGATCATAAATAAAGTCCAACAGAATTTTAAGGCAAGCAAGTCCAAAGTCAGTCAGGGTAATCCAGAGTCAGGCATGGAGTTCAGCAAGATATCCAGCAGGGTGGAAGGTCAGACAAGTTCTGAGAACTCGTGGAGGAGAAGGGCGGCAGCTATATGGGTCAGCAGCCTAATGCAGCTGTTGTCTGAGTAATTGCTGCCAATCTGGGATCAATGTAGGTTTTCTCTTTGTTGTCTGTCCTAGACAAAGGTGGGTACTGGTAAGTTATCTGCTGTGTCTGAAGGAGCAGGACTCTCTGCTGGAGCTGGCACTGCCCCCTGTTCTGTTTGTGGCAATGTAACCTCTTCCTGTACGGCAGGTCCTGGCATGCCCCCTGTTTCAGTCTCTGGCATGTGCCCTGTTTCAGATTCTGAGTCAGAGTCCATGTTCTGGAAGCAGGGCATGACAATGAGGAAACAGGGGGTTGATGACAGAAAGCCCATTCATTTCCCTTTGTAGAAAGGCAGAGAAGAACACCATGGATGCATCACTCCCCTTAATGGGAGAGATGGCTAGACAGCAGGGATGTCAAGTGGCTAGTTATGTAGCAATGCCTCAAGGCCTCAGGTGCAGTTGCTAAGAGGAAGAGACCAGGGAAAGATAAAAGCCTCAAGGGTGTTACCCCAAAAGGTTGTGGACCTTGAGGTCCTCCAGCAGTACTCATGCCTCCATGAAGGGTGGGGAATTATAGCTCAGGAGGAAGGTCTGCGAGAGGTGGGGTAACCTTTCAGGATCTTTTCACTTTTGCATACCAGTACTAACTGTAGGACACCAGTTGGAAATCAAAAAGAATGTCTTTGTTGGGGGAAATTCACAGATACGCAAATGATTAAAGAGTCTCAAGAACTGCTCAAGGCTAGTGAAAGTAAAGGAGTGGGATGAAATGGGTGGTAGTTACTGTTCCTGAAGCAGAAGTGGATCGAACCAATGTGTCTCAGATTGGTGAAGTCTGAGGGCAGTACAACCAAGCCACACATTCTTTTCTTATAACAGGAAGTCAAGGAATCAAATGCAAGAAGGGCTGGTTCCCCTATGAGAGAAACTGCTATGGATATTTCAGAGAACGTCTAACGTGGAACAATGCAGAGGTATGTTATTGAAATGGTTGTACACTGGAGCGGACAATGCATGGGGGACCCCAAGGGGCTTCCATCCGCAACCCACCTTCAGGCCAATGTTCTGTTTCAGGGTGGTGAGTGCCCTAAAAGACGTACCTGTTATTCAAGAGAGCAAGCATTACTGAAACCAAGCCAGAAGAGGTTAAGACATAAGAGCAGAAGCATGGTCAATGTAGTCCAGGGTCTGAGCAGGAAAAGTAGTCTAGGAGAGGTTCATAGCCTAGCAAGGAGTCACTAAAAAGAACAGTCCAACAAGCAAGCTGAAGGTCAGGAAACAAGAAAGCAGAACATGTTGCACAGTTCTAAGTAGAGATAATGGATCTCGTGCAGCACCGAAAAACCCAGTTGTGCTAATGTTGTTGCTGCTGCTGCTGCTGCTGATCTCTCAAGCCAGCTTTGACTTATGGTGACCCTGTGAAAGAGAGTATCTTTTTTTATTGAGTCTATCTACATGTAGTGTGGTCCACCTCTTTTCCTACTGACTTCTACCGTATCAAACATTACTGTCTTTTCTGTGAGTAATGTCATCTAATAATATGTCCAAAGTATGACCACTTCACTGTTGGTCATTTTGGCTTCTCGGGGGAGTTCAGGCTTGATTTGTTCTAAGTCTTTTGAGCCTTCCATGTTATCCCATGTTAGCTCCCCTCCAGCACCACATTTCAGACAGGTTGATTCTTTTCCTGTCAGCTTTCTTCAATGTCTACTTCAGTCTCTGCTGCTTTGACCTCTGATGTTCAGAAGTGATGATTTTTCTTCCTGATCTTCAGAGTCCAAGTGGGATGGCTCCAGCTTAGCTTCCAGGGCAGGTCTGCCAGCCATCTCTGGCTCTATAGCTGGGCCACTAATTATCACTGGCTCAAGCCTGTTATCTAGACTCTCCTCTTCTACTTGCTCATAAGAGGAAGCCTCCTCCAAATAGGACATGAAAGCTAGACCTCCACTGGAGTACATAAAAATACTTCATTTTCCTCTGTTTCTCCTTCAATATGGCAACCAGAAGTGAGGTTGATTGGGACAAATTGGAGGCTTTCACTTTCCATTTCATTGGTTCCCTCGTTTTTAGAGAACTGGATCTTTTGAAGCCAAGTAAGGCTGGGCCGGGGTTCCCTGGCACTTGCCTACTGAAGTGAAATTTGATAGCATCATGGTCAGAGATTTCCAGTCGATTCAATCACTCTCACATCTCATACTAGCTCCCTGGCAGTACCTTTTAGGATTAAGGCTAGTATTGCCTCTCCATAATCAGTTGATTTAGCGCACTGTCATTTAGACTTGTGTAGAAAGACTCCACAAGCCACCATGGTGTAGTAGTTTGAGTGATGAATTAGGACTCAAGAAGACCAGGGTTCTAATTCTCCCTCAGCCATGGAAACTTGTTGGGTGACCTTGGACAAGTTATAATCTCTCAGCCTCCTAGCAATGATGCATTGCCATGAGCTACCCCTGCTGTAAACCAAAGCATATTGGGGTGGCTTGCTCTTGAGTGAGCAAGACACACTGATTTGCAAAAGGTCTGATCCTGATGAAGATGAAAAAGGGTAGGAATCATAGAATCATAGAAATGTAGAGTTGGAAGAGACCACATGGGCCATCCAGTCCAACCCCCTGCCATGCAGGAACACCCTCAAAGTACTCCCTTGGACGGATGGCCATCCAGCCTCTGCTCAAAAACTTCCAAATAAAGAGACTCCACTACATTCCGAGGAAGCATATTCCACTGCCGGACAGCCCTGACCATCAGGAAGTTCTTCCTGAGGTTTAGGTGGAATCTCCTTTCCTGCAGCTTGAATCCATTGCTTGAATGTTTATGAATGATATAAAGATCAATGCAGCACAAGCATTTTTGGACTTTCTTAGAGATATTCCTATAGAGCAGGGGTGGGCAACTGCATGGTAGCTAGGGAACATTCCCCTCCCAATGCCCCCTCAGGGTACCCTCACCATCACAGAAAGCCCAGATGCTTCTATTTTCCTCTACAGTCCTTCTCAAAATGGTGACAAGTCACTTCCTGTTGCCATTTTGAGACAGACTGCAGAGGAAAATAGAGGTATTTGAGAATGTTACAGGGGTTTTGAGATGCTTGTGGGAGTATTTTCAGATGTTCACATATTTTCATACATTCTGGAGGGAGGGCCTTCTGCATGATTTTGGGGCAAAATTACCCAAAAATCCAGAATTTGGGGAAATTTGGAACTACAGTGATTTCAGGTGCCACAGAAATGGGTAGCGTGGCTATACTTTATACCTCTGTCTTACTGAGAGACTCCACAATTTTCCTCTCTATCCCTGGAATGGAGATGTCAATACACATGAATTGGAAGAGTTGGAAGAATCTACCAGGATATTCAAGGGTTATGCTCTCTTTCCTTGCTCCCCTCTTGTTCTCTTGGGTAAAACCTCTCTTTCTCTTTGGTCTCATTCAGACAGAATGCATGTCTTACGGAAGAAACAGTCATCTTGCATCCATCCTCAGTTCCCGAGAAATGGATGCGGTTGCCACCAGGCTTATAGGGTTCTTTGAAATTGAACAGCCTGTCTGGATTGGACTGTACAACATAGGGAGTAGGCGTGTAAGTATTGAGGTGGACTTAGTTTTGCATTGCCCTCCCTGCATAGAAATTCCATCTGAAAAGAAAGGGAGGAGCAGTCACATTGGGATTGCCATCTGGGAAGGCAAAAAGCCACAGTTTCAAAGTCTCCTGGTCTGATCAGAAAAGGTCTACATTGTAAGCATGTTACTTCATGCATCCTGCTTCAGGGCTCAAAGTATGTTATTTATGTCAACTGATGGGAAGAAAAGAAGCCAGAGCTTGAGATCTAGGAACCCTATTTTCAACCTTTTCCAGAGATGCCATCATTTGAACTTTTATGTATAGCTATCCCCAGTTTATTAACAAGTGGTGTTCCTTTGGGGGGGTGTGTGTGAAAAGAATAGTTGAAAATATATTTTTAAATGGTTGAAAAATGTTACTATCGAATACTTAGGAACCCCAGTGAGAAGAATCTTGGAGTGATGAGAACCTTCACAGTTAGGGATTTATTCTGTTTGCCTGTGTCATTTTTTAATAGATAACAGCCTTTTCAGTCCAGGAAAGAAGATTTGCGAACCTTGTGCAGAATAAGTCCTAAGCCGCAAATAGTAGTCAAAAACTGAAGAGTTTTTGAGGATTTTTCACAATGGGAAGAAAAATTGCAAAAATTACTCATTGTTGTCTTCAAGAATGAAATTAGCAAAGAAAAGCATCACTGTTTTATTTGTGTAACCCTCCTACCCCCAGAGTGCTTATTGCATCAAGGAGAAATTCTTGTTTTTGTTGATGATGATGGCATTTGACCCCCCCCCCACATCCCCCTTCCATGGTCCTGATACAAATAACTTCCTTTGTCTATTTATCTGAAACTGAAGTGGTGGGTGGAGAAATGCTGAATGTATGGATGCCGTCACTTGCCCTTTCCCCCTTAGAGATCTTGAGAATGGATCCTTAGTCTCAATACACTTTCCCTGTGCCCTTCAGATGTTCTCCTTCAGATTTCCTCAGGTTGGGAAGGAGGAAGCAAGGGGTGGTTCTGTTTCTTCTTAGAAGGTCACTGTTGCTTTTGCTGTGTCTACAGAAGAAACGTTGGAGGTGGATTGATTTGTCTTCCACCAACTACCTTCCATGGGGAAATGGTGACTTCAGAAACCTGAAGGGTGAAGAGGATTGTGTAGTGATGCCTCATTTGGGTAAGCAAGAATTTCCATAATGTGTGTTTGAAGGATCTAGACTATTGGTTTCTCTCATGGATTTTTCTTGCTCTTCCATTGTTGTGCAGATTGTGGAAAAATTTTTCTCAAGATGAGAGTCAGCAAAGGTCATGTAAATACTAAATGGACTGTGACATGGAAGAGAGGAGGGAGTCTTTCCCATCCTGTATTTGACTGCCCCCAAACACTCTACTCCTTCTCCAAAGAGTGCTTTGCTATTGACTGTTATTGACCCCAAAGTGAAGCTGGTGGGGAAAGTGTTAAGGGACTGAATGAGAACTGATCTCCAGGAATGAGTCTCCTAAAACACTCTTAGCAAATTGGGAATATTAGGCTCAAGAGTCTCCTCTGAGCCATAGTTCTACCCCATCTACACCACACACTTAAATGCCATCCCAACCCCCTCCTATGGAATCCTGGGATCTGTAGTTTGGTGAAAGGGACTTAGGATTCTCAACTGCACTAGAGAGATCTAGTGTGTGCTCCTCTGAACTTCCAAAGCGTCTTGATTTAATTCTTGATTTAGTTCTCAGTCCTTCTTTAGAGGACCATTGCACTAGAGTTCTCCACCAACTTTATGGCCACACACACAATCAAAATGTCATCAACTTCCAATTTACCGAAACGTTAAAAAATGAATTACTCTGGGCCTAAAACCACCCAGCCACCCAGTGGCAAAATTACCCCCTGCATGCTTTCTAAGGGACATTTTCCATGTGGCACTGGGGTGCCCCTAGTTGGGGTCCACATACTCTTTTTCCCTTGGAGGGAAGTAACAGTCACATTTAAACCCACTGTAGTATTTGTTGTTGTTCTAAATAAATAGAAACATAGTTTATCACAAAACAATGGCATAACAAAAATGAAAGAAAACTTGATACCTCTTTTCTCTTCTTTTCTTTCTTCCAGATCTTTGGGCATGGCAAGTTCAGAACTGTAGAAAGGCTCAGGCTTATCTGTGCAAACTCACAATGTTGTGAGTGGCAGTAGGAATGGGACTCATCTCCTGGAAAAGGAGGAACCAGGAAAGCTCATGGCCCTCTGCCCCCTATGTCCTAAGACCATAGCCCCTACAGCATCCATGGATCAAGACTTTTCTCATTACTGGACCCTGGTACCGATAAAGAAGCTCTCTCCCAAATGCACCCCCTTCCCCTGGACACTATTTCCTTTAATTCATCCACAAGGATGCCACTGTCGGTTTGCAAGAAGTTTAGAGATATCTAGCTGAGTACCCCTGAGGATGTATCCAAACTTCGCCTTTTCTCTCATGAAGAATATTGAAAAAATATATATTTGAAAAGGAGTGGAAGTGGTCTGACCATGCTGTGGAATTTACAGTTCTCTGCTTTGGCTTTAACTATCCTCCACTGCTGCACCCGGGCAGTTTCGTTGACTATTGTCTTCAGATGTCAGGTCATTAACAGGATTACTGGAAGTCTATTCAGTCTGGGCTTTTTCACTTAATTCTTCTTGACCTTATGACCCAGCTATGCTGAGTCTGTGCTGACTAGCCCAGGCTAATATTTCATACCAATTTTGCTATCCCTCAGGATGGGGTATGTAAGGGATGGTAGCAAAACCAACTGTTTTCTCTATAGAATATGCTGTTTTCTGTGCAAAAAAATCCCCATGCCATTTCCATGGCTAACATCTCTTATTAAGTAGTATATGAACATCAGTAATCAACTTTAACAACTGCTTTGGGAGCAAAATCTGCTTGTACCTTTAAACCCAGGGTCAGCAACTATCAGGGCTGGGAAGAGTTGCATGACCTACAAGACAGCTGCATCCTATGGGACCCTTTAAAAAACTGCTCAATTTGTTTGTTCCCCAAATGTCCACCAGTGTCACTTACGAAGTATGGGAGCAATTTTGCCATGCCCTGTCTAGTTACTTTAGCTCCAGCAGAGTCCCTCTTTTTAAATAAATAAATAAGGAAGGAAGGAATCCAGAAGTTAACTTATGGGCCATTTCCACCTTTTTAAAAAGAAAAGTTTTCTCTTAGGCTTAAACAAATTGTGAAGTTGCCCCCCTTGCCTCACTCTCTAGGGGTCATTTGGGGGAAACTTTAGAAAAATGAGGGGGTGCTGTTGGAAGCCCAAAAATTGGCCCTGGGGCCTTTTTGCAATCTGTTGGGCTGTAATTTTCCCATTCTTGCTAAATTTAAATAGATTTGACTATTACATATGTAAATCCAAAATATAACTTTTAAAGGAAGAAAGTCCAGTGAGGTTGGATAAATGGCCAGAATCCTGTTGCAACATTAGAGATCTTTAAATGGAGGTCAGATTGGTATCTATCAGGAATACTTTAGTTACCCCAAGGGAAATATAGAGGAGATTGATCGACTGATTGATAGATTGGTTTCTCCCAATGTGGGACAGAAAGCTGTCAGAGTACACAGGGTGTAAGTAGACTAATGCTTTTCCTTTTGAATCTTGGAAAGATTCCACTTGGGAATGCCATGCATATCACAACATCACATCTATGAACCGGAGTACAGAAACAGCTCTTGGGAATGTTGATTGCTATCTCCTGATCATCGTGGTTCAAAGATCTGATTCCATAAGGGCATTTTTGCCATGTCCCAGAAGTTATAACACACTAGGGATCATCCCAGCAACTACTAGAAGCAAAAAACGTGTGATGAAGCTTTTTGCATGGAGGAAGCAAGACCTTTCCATTTGTGCAAAATAAAGGCAATAGCTCCACCCCCACCCCACTCAACCAACCTTCATGGAAGATGTAATGGACTTTTTACTGATTCCAGTGCAGCTTAGAGTAGTTTTAAGCCCTCCTCTTAGAAGGTAGCTAAGGACTGCATATCTGTCTGGAAGTGAGCCTTGCATAGCTGGTAAAATATGGGGAGAGAAGTTGGAATGACCATGGCTGGAATCCTGTCAGTATCATCCATTTTTGTAAGCTCCCTGGCACAAACTCCTTTGCACAAGTGGTTGTACTTCTTTTGAGCTGTTGCATAACGAGGGTGCTCCTTTCAAGGTTGCATAAGAGGAGCATCACAGGTGTAACCTCTTGCAATCCATTGTACCCTCTTGGATGGCATGTAGCTATTAGCCTTCCAGGTACCATTTTAGCAACAGGGATTGCAGAAGTGGCTGCTGTACATTCTTCATTGTACTGTGGGTCCATATGCAGGCATATTGGCAGATGCACTGGTGCTGTATAGCGTCAATATTCAGCAGAAGCAATCATTGCATAACTACATGAGGGATGGTTTCTGCTTCACAAACACCAAGTAAGATTTCAACCCATGTCACTCAGTTTCTCCATCTGAATGAGAATTTCTCCATCAGTTTCTCTGAGGTGGATCTTAGGCCCTTTCCGCAGGACAACACTCTCTCTCACACAAACACACACGTGTGTCACAATCCTAGCAGTGCCTCTGCCAGGATGGGAACATGTCCCCAGTTCTCCTCTCCGCACATGACCAGCTGCCTGTAGAAGGGAGCATGAGGGACATGTCCCTTCCTTCCACACTGCAGCCAGCCTTCTGCTGTGGTGTGGGAAGGAGTGCGTAGACTGCCCTTACTGCCTCTCTGCATAACTGGCTGCAATGGATGGCTTGCATGATCGGGAGTGATTGATGGAGCTTCTCCATAATGATATACCCTGTGATCACACCCCCTGGCAATGTGATAAGGGTGGGGCTGCAACAATGTCGTGCAGAGGCGTTGTCGCCGTCCCTCTCCTCTTGCACCCCCATGATGGAATGCCAACATCCTGCTGAAAGGGCCTCATTGTCAGCTGCGACAACAGCACAGCCTCTTTCCTCTTCCAAATTTTCTTTTCCACTGTTATAGTGCTCGTATTCCACTGTGGAATCCTGGTGTTTGCACTTTTGTCAGGATCCATTAGAATTCTCAGCCAGAGAGCTCTTGGGCCTCAAGAAACTACAAACCCCAGAATTCCACAGGAGGTTGAAAGTGGAATGATAGCACTATAACAATGTAGGGCAGAAAGGCCCTCGCACTAGGCACACACGGTGTAGGATGTGGACCTACTCAGTGAGGCTTCTATCCCACCGGGCTCAACAGTTCAAACCCCACTAACCTCCTGGGCTGCTGCTCACTCAGTCATCTTCCTGCTGAAAGTGGATTTGATGTCCTTTCGACTTCAGCACTTCTTTCTGACGCCTCTTCTACTCCCTCTGCATGCCACTCCAAGCACCACTGGTGATCTATAAATGCTCAGGACAGTATAGAGTCCTGTTGAGGAGGGGTCATGTTGCCCTCCCTCCAACAAGGCAAAGGCAGACTGACAGGGAGACAGGTGTGTAGCTTTCATGTTCCAAATTCCATCAAATTCTGCTGAGAATTTTTTTTAAAGAAATAACAATCTCCTTCCTCTTCCTCCTCCTATTTCCTAGATTTAGTGGGGACAATTAGCTCCTTATCAAGTGATTGACTTGTACTATATAGGGAGAGGATGTCTTTAGGTTACATAGTCCCATCCCTGCTCATTGCAACAAAGTCAGAGCATTTTCAACATTGCCTGCTTTGATTTTGAATAGTAATTTTTGCTAAACTAAGAAAACCCAAGATACTTTGTTTTTGCTTTAATTCTTTCTCAACAGAGACATGGGCCCAAGTTTATGTTCTCCAGGATCCAGGGTTCAAATTCCTGCTCAACCCTAGAAACTCACAAGTCACCTTCTCTCTGCCTTAGGGAATGGCAATGACAAAAAAACCTCTTCTTAAGAGTTGCCAAGAAAACTTTGGAGAGGGTCACCGTAAGACAGTGACAACTGTTGTTGAATAACAATAGCAAGAAGACAAAACAACACTAAGTTAATGTACAGTGGGGCATAATGCACAGTGGTTATTTGCCAAATGAGACACTGAAGGCGTTGACAAACCATGATGCACCAAGGCTGGAATCCTGTTTGGTTAGTCCAACTAGAGTTAACCCATTCAATCAACTGTGAACGGTCATTGGAAAAGAAATATGACAGAATTTTACCATACGTGGTGACAGTGGCAAGATTATTATGCATCCAGAAATGGAAGAGCAATGAGATTCCAATCAAGAAAGATTGGTTGGTTAAGCTGATGGATTTAGAAGAAATGGACAAACTGACTCTTCTTTTAAGGGAGAAGACTGGGACCCTTTAATGCAGTTTTTACAAGACAAAGAGAATAATGTTAGTGGTTTGGATAATTAATATACAGATATTCTAGCAAAGGAAAGCAGTGCTTTCCATTCTATCTGTATGAGAGAAGCTGTTTGTTGTTGCTTCCTCTTCCTCCTTTTCTTCTCTTCTGAAATGTTCGCTGGATGAATCAAATGTCTAGATATAAGGAGGGGCACCCTATAGAACGGGGATTCTGCGCAGCTGTCGGGCAGAACCCTTCCCACAACCTGCACACTGCCCCGTAAGTCACCCAGCTGCTCCAGGTGCAGAAGAGTTATTAATGAAATTCTTATAGGCCCCGAGCAGAATGGGCTTGGACCGGATGGTCCTTCTGGTCTCTTTCCACTTTAGGATTCTAAGGCCCTTTCTACAGGAGGATCTTGTCCCCGCGTGGGAATGGGAGAGGAGCAGGACCACAGCAAGGCTTCTGGAAGACACCGTCATAGTCCTGTTCTTCTCCTGTTGCCAACCGGCATGATCATGGAGTAAATCATTGATGGGTTTTTCCCATCAATGACCCCTAATCACGTGATGGTCCTTCACTTATCTGCCCTGCAGAAGGCCTGGAAGTGTGATGGAGGCATTTCCTGCCCCAGCGCAGCGTGGGAATGTGCTTGGCTGTGCTGCGGAAGGAAGAGGCATGCCCACCATGCTCCCTTCCACAGGCGTGGAGGGGAACGTTCCCGTTGGGCTCCCCTCCCAGTAGAGGTGCTGCCAGGATTGTGGCTGGAGGATGACACAACAAGTTAAGGTGCAGAAAGGGCCTAAGGTTCTACAAACAGGAGTGCAACTCCTGTGGGTCTCTTAATGTTGTTGAACTTCAGCTCCCACCATGCCTCAGCATTGGCTCTGTTGCTAGAGCATGCTGGGAGATGAAGTCCAACTCTATCTGGAGGGTTACAGAATCCCTGCCCCCTTCTATGTTGCTCACTGCTTTTGACGCAGAAGAGCAGAGAGCTACTTGTGCAGCTTTAGCATTCGCAAGTGCCATGGAACTTGGGCTTTAGTTGATATAGGTATGAAGTAGAAATAATAAAGTAGAAATAAAGTAGAAGCTGGGGGCTTAGGTCAGAGGAACAGAGAAAGATTTAAGAAGGGTAAAAACGTCACGAGAGCCAATGTATCACGTAGCTAGGATGCTGATCACGTAGCCAGGGTGTCGTTTGTTTATTGGCTGGTTGCGGTAATTGCAGATTGTAGAGAAGCACTTTCCGGGGTCTGAGTGCGGGGGTAAGTAGCTAGTAACAGCCTGTGGTATTTGTGGCCCTGGAGGGGCGGACCGAGACATGCCTGCGATCTTTGCCTGTGATCTTTGTGTATGCTGTGAACTTTGTCTATAAAAGAGCTGTGAAACTTGAATTCAGGGCTTTTGGTCTTTTGGAGACATCCAGCCAGAAGCCCGCGCGGAATAAATTACTCTTTTTCTTGCTCTGTGGTCTCTGTGTTCTCTGGGCTCCTGCAACACAAATGGGGAGTAATTTATTCCGCGCGGGCTTCTGGCTGGATGTCTCCAAAAGACCAAAAGCCCTGAATTCAAGTTTCACAGCTCTTTTATAGACAAAGTTCACAGCATACACAAAGATCACAGGCAAAGATCGCAGGCATGTCTCGGTCCGCCCCTCCAGGGCCACAAATACCACAGGCTGTTACTAGCTACTTACCCCGCACTCAGACCCCGGAAAGTGCTTCTCTACAATCTGCAATTACCGCAGCCAGCCAATAAACAAACGACTCCCTGGCTACGTGATCAACATCCTAGCTACGTGATACATTGGCTCTGGTGACCTTTTTACCCTTCTTAAATCTTTCTCCGTTCCTCTGACCTAAGCCCCCAGCTTCTACTTTATTTCTACTTTATCATTTCTACTTCATACCTATATCATTTCCCCCCTTAAATGCATAATTTCTAAACAATTGTAGCATTTCGTGACGTTATATCATAAAACAGCGTCAGGTTGAGCCATCAAAGCGTACAGAGCTGCTGTCTTACTGGAAGTAATTAGAAGCATATTACTTATACATTGTATAAAACAAGGACAGCATATACACAGAAACAGGAAGATTAGCACTACTGGCAGCAAAATTACAAACAATCCATTGTTCTTTCCTCGCTTCATTAGATTCCATCTTCACAGGCATCCACTTTGGACATTACACTTTCCATGCACCACTTCCACTTTAATGTCTTTCCTAGTGCCTGCGTCACTGCTCGCCTGTGGAAGGAACGGCACGCTCATATGTTGACTACTTATGTGTGGTGACTGTGTCCCATGCGCGAGTCCCAGGTTCATGCTCAACCTGCATCTCACTCTCTACCGTTCCTTTATAAATGGCCCAGGAGTGGGCAGATCCCTGGCATGAACTGAAGTTTCCATCACTGCAGAGAAGTTAAAGAGAACGAGGCAGAGAAACAGACAGGTGAGTCCCAACCCCAGTTTCAAGTCCACCAGGCAAGTTAACAAGATTTTCTTGGTCTAAGCCAGCATGGTTTAGTGGTTTCTCTGGGAGAAAAGGGTTCAAATCCATTGGGTGACTTTGAGCCCATCACCTTCCCAACTTCAAAGGAAGACAGTGGCAAACTTCCTGGGAAGGTATGGTGCCAAAAAAAAAACCCCCTATGACTGTGGTAGAATTAGTTTTAGAGAGGCAGTGGGATGTAATGGTTTGAGTGTTGGACCAAGGCCGTTTCCACACTAAACTGTTATAGCGCTATTATTCCACTTTCAACATCCTGCGGAATTCTAGGCTTTGCGGTTTAAGGAGGGCCCTTTAGAATTATCAGCCAAAGAGCTCATTGGCTTCAGTAAACTACAAAACCCAGCATTCCACAGGAGGTTGAAAGTGGAATAATAGCACTAAAGCAGTGTAGTGTGGAGACGGCCTTGGTCTCCAGGTTTCAAACCACTATACCACGCTGACTCACTAAATCAACATGCAGGTGAATCCAATTATTTCATGGCTATTCTCAGAATTAATAGTAGGGTTCAAGCCACTGACATATGATGGAAAAGACATTCAAAGTGCTTTTTTTTTTAATGGGATGATCTTACTGGTTTTGATTTCTTCTACATTTTTTTCTCAAAAAACGGTAGTTCTTTCCACTGAGGCTATAGGAGAATTTGTGAGTTTTGGAATGTTTTTGTTGAACAGTTAGCCAAGCAAAATTCTCACTCACCTTTAGTGTCAGTAAGTGATTCTTCAGCCATTTTGTGGGGAGGTTTCAGATTATTTCTGCTTTCAAGAAAAGCAACAATTTTAGCTCCTGGGAGACGTTTGTATCCAGCATAGGAAACTTGTCCCGTGGATGAATTTGCTCCTCTACCAACATATCTCACTTTCTTTGTCCTCTCTCCTCAGGTGCAGATGGGGCAAATCTTTTACACTTGCCTCTTCCTTTGTGGCCTGTTGGTTGTGTCTTTCTTTCCTCAAGGTATGTCCCAATAAATTCATACGTGACAATGGATATATGAAAATGATGTGGTATCCATTCCCAGCCATGGCAAGGATTCCTTTCTTCTTACTTTACTGCTCACTTAGAGACAAGTCCAGCAGGGCTGAAAATGGAGAACTGAGTTCTGAACACCTGATTTTGTACTGGAAGGGCCCTCCAGTCCAGCCCCATTGTGCCATGCAGGAAGATACAGTCAAAGCACTCCTGACAGATGGACATCCAGCCTCTGCTTCAAAATGTCCAAAGAAGGAGACTCCACCACACTCCCAGGCATTGGATCCCACTGTCAAACTGCTCTTACAGTCGGGAAGTTCTTCTTCACGTTTAGGTGGAATCTCTTTTCCTGCAGTTTGAAGCCATTGCTCTGTCTCCTAGCCTCTGGAGCAGTAGAAAACAAGCTTGCTCTATCCTTCATACGGCATCCTTTCAAATATTTAAACATAGGTATCATGTTACTTCTTCGCCTTTTCTTCTCCAGGTTAAACATACCCAGGTCCCTAAGCTGCTCCTCACAGGGCTTCGTGGCTTCCAGAGCTTCTACCATTTCAATTGCCCTCTTCTGGACGCATTCCCACTTGTCATTATCTTGCCTGAACTGTGGTGCCCGGAACTGGACAAAGTATTCCATATGGGGTCTGGCCAAAACAGAATGGAATGGTACTATTACTTCCCTCAGTGCCTATTGATGCATCCTAGAATTGCGTTGGCCATCTTGTTATCCCAAAACATGGGTGACTTAGGGGTCCACCCACAATGCCAGTGCCTCCATGGGACAGAGGGGAATTAATTAGCTCAAAATTAAAAGGTCTGCAAGGGGGGGGGCGGTGTAATTTAACAAGATTCTTCCACTGATGTTTATGGGGTCCTCACAGGAAAGAACCAGCCAGAGATTCAAAAGTAAACTAAAATTTTGTTTTACTGAGGAGGAGTTCACTCACACGTGCACGCAAGATACAGTCACACGTGCACGCAAGATATAACTGAAGGATAAAGGGAAGAAAAACTGCGGAGAGTGAGGCTGAGGGTTTGGGGTTATAATTACCAATCCAGAAGAGTAGTGAAGAAGCAGTGGAGTAGCTTAAGACTTGTGTCCAAGGGCAGGACACGGCTGGGAATCAAAATGGCAGAGAGACATTCAGCAGCTGGTGAACTGCAAGCTAGTTGCTCAAACGGGATTTTTACATTCTATTTTCTTCCCTGAAGGGGTGTGAGCTAATTGCTTTCTGACAGAGTAAACAAGAGGGTTCTGGAATGGACTGATTGCTTCAATGTTTTGCTTGGGTGATGTGGTTGGGCAAGGCTTCTGTAGGAAATGCACACAGCAGGAGTGCTCTGGATTTAACTATCATTTTCTGTGGGCAATTGAGAGGATTACCTTAGAGCCATTAAGTCAGGCTTTCCCAGGAAATCAAACTTATGACCTGGTCATGCTGAGGTCACCTCTGACCTGCTTTCCAGCCAGTGTCCATTCTTCACATGGCCTTTTAGCCATAAGTGTGTATATTTTCTATTTTATGCCAATTAAACATCTCTGCCAATTAATGTATTTGCCAATTAAATCATACCAAAGTGTGAGGCTGTACAGCTGCTAACATTTTCAGCTGCTGCATCACGCTGTTGACTGAAGCCTGAGAAAGCAACCATCTACTTTTATGTCGTTTACCTGGGGAAGAAATTTTCTTTGGCAAAGAATGTTTGGATTATCTCTTAAAGAGAAGGTGGGGTCCCTGTAGTACCAAACCTCACTGCTCAGTACTTGTCATTCTGGCCTCAACGTAGTCTCCAGCACTATTCACCAGGTGTCCTAGTGATGGAAGCCCAAGTGGGCTGGGCACTCTCCCAAGCAGGAGACTCAAGTCCCATCACAGCAGGAAAGATCTCAGATGAGATACTTAGTTCCTTGCATACCGAAAAGTCCTTTCTTCCACTCTTACAGGAAGCCAAGGAATCAACTATGAGAGTGGCTGGTTCTCCTATGAGAAACATTGGTATGGATATTTCCCAAAGCGTGTAACTTGGCACATGGCAGAGGTAAATCATTGTTTTTCAAGATATTTACATCAGAGCGGGCAATGACCTGGGGGCTGGAGGCCAATCTTCCATTGCCAGCCTGCCCACTGGCAGCACTCAGCGTCAAATGTACCAAAATACCTTGTTGTCCCTCAGTTGCACCTACCAAATGGAAACCAGAAATGAGATCTCTTCACTTCCTATTGTCATTTTGAAGAAGAACTGGAGGGAAATGGAGAGAGGCATACGGGTTCTGAGGGAACTGGGGGGTGAGGAATTGTGGAGAGACCCGTGCATGTTTGAATGCATTCTATGAGGCTTTGGGTATGTGATAATGGGGCTTCCCATTATCTAGGCTTATCAAAGGGAGATACTTCCCTCTTCAGGTAAACCAAGGGTTAATGAGGTGTTGGGATTACATCAAGGGTCACAGGGTGAGAGTTGACCAACCAAAAGGAAAAGGTCAGCATCACAGGTCACAAGGTGAGAATTGACCAACCAAAAGGAAAGAGGCGGGCATCTTGGAGAGGCTTCCAGATCCTTCCAAGGAGGAAAATATAAAACTTCTGAGAGGCCATGTGGCCAGAGAGAGAGACAGAGAGAAAGAGAGGAGAGCTGGCAGGCATGCCGTGTCTCCTGGACCCCCCTCTCTTCTCCTTTAGACCATCTACGCCTGTAACCTAATTGTGAGTAACTAGAAATAAGTAGTTAGTCGCGTTAGGAATGTTGTTATTTTGGGAATTGGCTGATCTTAAGAATGTATCTGTGCTGTTATATCTGTTTTGTAAATTCTTGTAACTAAGTGTACCTGGGAGAGGGGGTCTCCCAAGTGTGATATTGGTTATTTGCATGCCTTGATTAAAACACTTTTATAAACCTCCGTTTCTCTCCATTTCCACGCCAGGGTTGGCACACGCTACATAGGACCTCTCACTCAGAGGAAGGGGAGGTGGAAGTTCCTTATGCTTAGAGATTGGGCAGGGTCCCTCCTGTCCTGTCCAAATGATTCTTAATTCAGGGGGGTGGTGGCAGCATACCTGATAGAGTTGGGAGATTGCCAGTCGTTCCATGCGTGGAAGTCAGCTTTGGAAGGCTGGCAAGAACCCTAGTAAAACACTGGGAGGGAATTTCCAGTTTTGCAAAGGTGGTAGTCAACTTAAGACTGGAAATAAACCTACAGTGTCACAGGGTATAATTTTCAACCTTTATTTTTAGCTCCTGAAAATTACACCAGTTTCTTTTTAAACAGAGGAGTGTTCACTTGGGGGATTAGTAGAATCATAGAAACATAGAGGTGGAGGAGACCACAATGGCAATCGAGTCCAACCCCCTTCAGCCATGCAGGAACAATCACTCAAAGCATCCCCAACAAATGGCCATCCAGCCTCTGCTTAAAAACCTCCAAAGAAGGGGACTCCACCAGACTCCCAGGCAGCGTGTTCCACTGTTGAATGGCTCTAACTGCCAGGAAGTTCTTCCTGATGTTTAGGTGAAATTTCTTTTCTTGTAGTTTGAATCCATTGCTCTGTGTCCTAGTTTCTGGAGCAGCAGAAAACCAGCTTGCTCCATCTTCAACATGACATCCCTCCAAATATTTAAACATAACTACCACGTCACCTCTTAACCTTCTTTTTTGTCAGGCTAAACATCTTCAGCTCCCTAAGCCACTCCTCACAGGGCATTGACAAGCTTCATTAGACCCTTCACCATTTTGGTCTGGACATGCTCCAGCTTGTCAATAGCCTTCTTCAATTGAGGTGCTGATCTTGGCACTATACTCCTGTTGATGCAGCCCAGAATCACATTGACTTCTTTAGCTGCTGCATTACACTGTTGACTCATGTTCAGCTTGTTGTCCACTAAGACTCTTAGATCCCTTTCACACATACTGTTTTCAAGCCAGGTATCACCCATCTTATATCCGTGCATTTCATTCTTTCTTCCTAAGTGTAGTATCCTACATTTTTCCCTGTTAAAATTCATTTTATCTGTTTTGGTCCAGCTCCCTAATCTGTCAGGGTCACTTTGAAATTTGATCCTTTCCTCTGGGGTATTAGCAACCCCTCCCAATTTGGTGCCATCTGCAGATTTGATCAGCCTGCCCTCTATTCCTTCATCCAAGTCATTGATGAAGAAGTTGAATAGCCCTGGGCCCAGGACAGAACGCTGTGGCACCCTAAAAGTCACTTCCTTCCAGGATTAAGAGGAGCCATTGGTGAGGAGCACCCTTTGTGTTTGTCCGGTCAGTGGAAGGGATATGTCAGTACAAAGGAGCTGGAGGAATCAGAAATATACATCAGGGTTTTAAAAGGCCATATTGCCGCTCTTATCTTTCCCCTCGTCCCTTGCATTGGGTAAAACTCTTTCTTGTCTTTTGTCTCATTCAGTTGGAATGCATGTCTTACGGAAGGGAAAGTCATCTTGCATCTATCCTCAGTGCCAAAGAAATGATTGTTATTGCCAATGAGCTTAAAGAGTATAATACAATTAGAGACCATGTCTGGATTGGACTATATGACCTTGGGACTGGAAACGTAAGTCGAGAGACAGACTTTGCCTTGCTGCCCTTCTCCTGCCCAGAGTCTTTATGGAAATTGCTGCCTAAAAGAGCAGAAATTCAAGCCAAAGAAAGAAAAACTACACATTTCCCAAGTCTCATGACCTAGCCCTTCCTCTCTGGTCCTCAGTGCTTTCACATGTCCATGTGAGGGCCCTGCTTGAAAAATGTGTAAATGTGCAAATGTCCTTCTTTGACCAAGATGACCCTGTAAAACTCATCCTGCATAAACACTTAGCCCTGAGTCCTATTATTGTTCCCCTCCCACCAGAGTAAGCGCAGTGAATGGCCTGGAGAAGAGAAGGTTATGGAGCAAGCTATAGCCCAAAAAAAGGGAGGAGGGGAGCCAAATTACAATTTTCATGCAGAATACCAATCAGAAGAGCCTGTATGGTGTATTGATTTGAACACTGGACTCTACCCTGGAGACCAGGGTTTGATCCCCACTTGCCCATGGGAACCCACTGGTTGACCTTGGGCACATCACACACTCTCAGCTCCAGAAAGCCCCATGATAGGTTTTCCACAAGGTCAACTGTTCTACTGTTGAGTAGCTCTTATCATTCCCCTTGCTGATCTAAGGGTTGGACTCAATGGCCTTTGAGGTGTCTTCCAGCTCTATGATTCTATGATCTTTCCCAGTTTGGGCTGCCAGACTGGGACTATCACAGGACCTGAAATTTCAGGACCAAACTGGAGACTTAAGGATGACCCCTTGTGATGTCTCTTGTGGGGGATCCTGCTTAAATTACAAAGATGGTATTATGAGAGGCAGCCCCTGTTGGGGTCATTGGGCAGGATACAACGAGCATCAACCAAAATGGCAGAATAGACATTTCAAGTAAATAACTAACTAACTATGCAGATAAATGAGGTGCGTGCGTGCGTGTGTGTGTGTGTTTGTGTGTCTCCACACATACACACATACACAAACACACCCCAAGGTTCCTCCACTTCAGTCTCAGAAGCCAGGAAGAAGTCTATGGCCTGACATTTGGGGACTCTATTCCCAGCCCTTCCAAGAGATGCCATCAATTGAATTTCTGTGTACAACGGTCCCTGTTTATTAACAGACTGTGTTCCTCATTCAGTCCCTCCTATCCCATGCGTGCTTATGACATCAACAAGAAAGAGCCCTCCTGATCCAAATCACCTTCCGTGCCTATTTACCTGAAATGGAGTGGTGGGGTGGGATGACATGCTAAACAAGTGAATAATGCCTCTTGTACTTTGCCCCCCTTAGAGGTCGAGTGAATAGAGATCCTGAGCTTCAAAATGCTTCCCTAATATGCCTTTTGGATGTTCTTTCTCCCTAAGATTTTCCAAGTGGAGAAGCTGGGAGAGGGACTAGTTCTTTTTCTTTGTCAGAAAGTCACTGCTGCTTTTACTGTATTTCCAGAGGAGACATTGGAGGTGGGTAGACCTGTCTTCGGCCAGGTACACCAATTGGAGAAAGCGTCCACCCATCAATAGTAAAAGGAGGGACGACTGTGTAGCAATGACTCCAGAGGGTAAGCATGGGTTTTCATAACATCTGTGGAGGATGTGCAGACTGAGGTGGCTTGAAACATTGCTTCAACAGCTATTGTTCTATCCTATCTACTCTGCCTTTCTCCATCTTATCAAATCCTGGGATTTGTTGTTTGGTGAAGGGAACTTAAAATTCTCAGCTGGACTGGAGAACTCTAATGCATGCTTGCTTGCACTAAATTCCCAGCACACCCTGGTTTAATCTTCAGTCCTTCTTCTCAAAGTAGCTTGAGAACTGTAGTTTTAGCGTGGTTGTACACTGTGATTGTACTTCATCCAGGAGAGAAGAGACAAATGTAGTGCCTGAGAGTTTTGTCTTGGGTTCAGTGTTATTCAACATATTTGTAAAAGACTTAGATGGTGGAATAGAAAGTATGCTTATCAAATGTACAGATGAAACCAAATTGAAGGCAGTGTAATGAATGCTCCAAAGAAGACGATCCAAATTCAACATGAGCTTGACAGGTTGGAAGGGTGAGCCAAAGCTAACATAATGAATTTCAACAGAGATAAATATAAGGCACTACACCTAGGTAGGAAAATGAAATACAGTAGTCCCCTCACTTTTGCAGGGATTAGTAGAGCAAGACTCTCACAAAAATGGGGGAGGGGAACTGTGGATATAAATAAAAATCACAAGCACTGTTTTTATTTTTACCTGAGAAAACACTTCTCTGTGAATCTCTACATCTTCTAGCATGACTCTATGGCCAACTTCTGGCAGAAGTTGACCATGGAATCACCCTGGAGGATCTAGAGATTCTTAGAGAGAACATATTAATCCAATCTGCAAATCATCAAATCCACAAAAGTGAAACCATCAAATGTGAAGGGGTGAGTGTACACAAATATAAAATGGGTCACACTTGCCTTGACATCAGTACATATGAAAAGGATCCAGAGGTCTTAGTAGACCCCCGCCTAAACATCTGACCCTGCAGGGGTGGTGGACGTATTAAGATGGGCAAAAGAGAGGGTGTGATTTAAATTTTTGGTATCTCTCCAATCATAGCTTAGAACAGTGGTTCTCAACCTGTGGGTCCCCAGATGTTTTTGGACTTCAGCTCCCAGAAGCCCTGAGCATTGACCATAGTGGCTGGGGCTTCTGGGAGCTGAAGTCCACAAACATCTGGGGACCCACAGGTTGAAAACCACTGGCTTAAAATCATAGAATCACAGAGCTGGAAGAGACCGCAGGGGCTGTCCAATCCAAGCCCCTTCTGCCATGCAGGAAGATATTATCAAGGACTCCTTTTGACAGATGCCCTCCAGCCTCTGTTCAAAAACCTCCAAAGAAGGAGGAGAGTCCCCCACACTCCACTGAGGCAGCACATTCCACTGCTGGCCAGCTCTGACCATCAGGAGGTTCTTCCTGAGGTTCAGCTGGAATCTCTTTTCCTGTAGTTTGAATCCCTTGCTTGGCGTACCTAAATTTGTATGGAAAGGTAACTGCCATATAACCACCATGTATGAGCCAGTTTCCGCAACTTTCAACCAAGTGGGCTGTGTTGCTTGCTTAGCTACAAATAAACACAACGGTCTACCTCAGAGAGGAGTTTGTGGTTTCTGAGTTATCTAGGACATGATAGTGTTGGAGATGGCATTTCTCAGCACTCCAATTTCAGGCACCTCAGAAAGGCTTCAGTAAGCTGCAGGTAGTTTTGGGGGTGGTCACCTTCACTCATTCAGGACTGTAAAAGTGAGTCCCTGGGAGCTGCAAAATTGCAAGTCCACCTTGCAATATTTTAACTGCTGAATAAGATTCCAGCCACAGGGTTGTTCATATGAAACAGCGCCATTACAAAAAGTCAGGAAAATCTGATGCAATCTCTCCCCCTTTCTTCCTTTCTTCTAGGTACATGGACTAATGAGATATGTGCCAGGCGGCATCCCTATCTGTGCAAAATTAAAAAGCAGTAGGAATTGGCAAAGCTGCCTCTGAGGACCCCTTGCCTAACTTGAAGGCCCATACAAACACGCACACAAACTCAGCACCTGAGAGAGTATGAATGAGGAATAGGAAGATTATTCACCATTATTCCTTTGCTGGCTTAAAAAAAAAAAAATAGCAGCTCCAATCACTCAGGAAAAAAAAACAGAAAGGCAAGAATTCTGAATCTTTCTGTCTAGTATTTGGACATCTGGAAGTTATTGGAAAATTATTATGTGTAGGAACCACAGATAAGAGGTTTGAAATTAAGGAAAAAAGAACTGAAACTAAAAGCGTTTGCAGATGATGGAATCATAGGCCATTTCCGCACAGGGCGAGGGAATCGCCCCACGGCGCTACTTACCGGGTCTTTTGGCTCCCTGGTCCGGTCCAGGCTGCTCCGGAGCAGTGCGTCGCTCCACACTGCTCCGGGGATAAAAATGGCGGCTTCCGGTTGGGCGAGGGTCTCGACCAACCGCTGAAGCTCGCCGGCCTAAAGCCCACCCCCGGCAGATCGCAGGCTCGCATTGGTGCGAATCCTGCAAATTTGCACAAGGGAGCAGGCTCACACTGGCGTGCTCCGTGCTTTTGAAAAACCACAAGAAACAGGTTTTCCAAAAGCACACTGGACGACCACTTGGGGTCGTTCCGGAGCGGGCTGAGGTGCGGATCTACGTTAAATAGTCCGTACCCAGTCCGCTCCCAGGTGCGGACATCCTCTCTGGAGGACGGACTGCACCATTTCTAACACCCCGTGCGGAAATGGCCATAGTTTTGGAGGATCCACAAGAATCAATTCAGGTGCTGATGGAAACTTTACAAAGATATGGATTAAAAGCAGGTTACAAGATAAATAGAGGTGATGGTGACTCTTTTTTTTTTCATTTTAACATACATTATGTTCAACTTTACCTACAAATCTGTCATCTAATATTATTAATATATTTCGACATACCTGTTCTTTCACAAATAAACCTATTGCATTAACACTTCTTCTCTTGTTTCTACCTCCCTCCACACTGATATATAGGGATCATTATTTTTACAATTATCACTTCTCGACTTGTTCCTTATATATAATACATCACTAAAATTGGTACTCAAGGCTGAAAACCTTTAATTGAAATTTCTGCACCAAAAGATTAGCGTGGCATTTAATTGTGGCGGCCAGACTCGTTTGTGCCAAACATTGGAAATCAACTTGCATCCCAACAGTGAGGAATGGATAGAAAATGATGATGATTCTTAATATGACAAAAAAAAAAAAAAAGCAAGTGGAATTGGAGAGAAGATCCGGATATCAACTGACCAAAAAAATAAATAAATCTGGGAATAACTATGATGAAAAAAAATCAAGAACTATTTGAAAATAATTATTCAAGAACATGGAAAGAAATTAAAGGGGATATGGAAAGATGGAAAAATTTAAATTTATCCTTCTTGGGTAGGATAAATGCTTTTAAAATGTCTTTACTACCAAAGCTTATGTTCCTCTTTCAAAACAGATCAATAATAGGGAAAGAAAAGATATTTAAGGAAAGGGAAAAGGCCCTACAAAAATGTATTTGGCAAGGGAAAAAACCAAGAATTAGATTTAAAACACTCAAAGATGCAAAAGAGAGAGGAGGACTTGACTTACCATCATTAAAAATCTATTACCACGCATGTTGCTTAGATTGGATTAAAGACTGGATTCAATTAGAAAGCACAACCACTAAAGAGTTAGACGAAATAGACGATAGATTTGGATGGCATGGATATCTATGTTATGACAGATCTACAGTGAATAAAGAGTTTAAAAACCATTGCACCTGAAAGACATGGTTGAAGGTTTGGTCACAAATAAGGCAAAAATTTTATACAAAACTACCAGTATGGATCACCCCAACAAAACAAGGAAATTTACTAACATATCAAGTGTTATTGAAATGGGAGGGTGACAAACCAAGAATGTGTACAGAAGAAGAATTAAAGGCTGAAGGGCATGGACTACATTGGTTTCCATGGAGACAACTCAGAGAAAGATTTAGAATGGACCAAAAACTATAGACCACAAGCTGAACATGAGCCAGTAGTGTGATGCGGCAGCCAAGAAAGCCAGTGCAATTCTCAGCTGCATCAATAGGAGTCTGGTGTCTAGATCGAGGGAGGTCCTGGTACCACTCCACTCTGCTTTGGTTAGACCTCATCTTGAATATCGTGTCCAGTTCTGGGCGCCCCAGTTCAAGAAGGACATGGTCAAGCTGGAGCAAGTCCAGAGGAGGGCGACCAAAATGGTGAGGGGCCTGGAAGCCATGAAGCCCTATGAGGATAGACTTAGAGAGCTGGGGATGTTTAGTCTGCGGAAGAGAAGGTTAAGAGGGGACACGATAGCCATGTTTAAATATTTGAAAGGATGCCATGTAGAGGAAGGAGAGGGCTTGTTTTCTGCTGCTCCAGAGACCAGGACCAGGAGCAATGGATTCAAGCTGCAGGAAAGGAGATTCCACCTGAACCTCAGGAAGAACTTCCTGACGGTCAGGGCTGTCCGGCAGTGGAATCTGCTGCCTCGGAGTGTGGTGGAGTCTCCTTCCTTGGAGGTTTTTAAGCAGGAGCTGGATGGCCATCTGTCCAAGGGAGTGCTTTGAGGGGGTTCCTGCATGGCAGGGGGTTGGATTGGATGGCCCCTGGGGTCTCTTCCAACTCTACATTTCTGTGATTCTATGATTCTATGATTCTGTGATTCTATACGGATTTGAGAGAAAAGAGAATGAATTAGGTGTGCTGATGAAAGATAACCAAAAGAAAAGAATTGCCAAATTTTATAAATTATTGCTGAAAAGAGAAATGGAATCAGAAGTAGCCAAAGATACAGTGGTTAGATGGGCACAGAATTTGGGACATTCAATTGAATTAGCAACTTGGGAAAGAGTGTGGAAAATAGATATAAAATTTGCACCAAACTTAAATTTAAGAGAAAAATTTTATAAAATGTTTTACAGACGGTACATGATCCCAGAAAGATCCCAGAAAATAATGAAAAATGGGAACTCGAATTGTTGGAAGTGTGAGTAAAAGACGGGGTCTTTTTTCCATATGTGGTGGACATGTAAGATAAAAAAAATTTGGAAGGGGGTACATGACAAAATCCAAAGAATTTGTAAGCTGAATTTTGAAATGAAACTGGAGTTTTATTTGTTAAATATTTTAGGGCAACAAAGGGAAATAAAAAGTCATCAGAAGATATTATTATATCTAATAACTGCGGCAAGGTTGACATATGCGCAGCACTGGAAAGAAAAGAAATATACTGATATAGAAGAATGCAAGTTAAAAGTTCTGGATGTGATCGAGATGGAAAAGTTAGCATTTTCTTTGAAGAATAAATCTATCCAGAACTTTGAGAAAGAATGGAAAAGAGTACTGGATTGGGAAAGGATATAAACGTGTAAGAAATCAAAGAAGAAATAAGGTAACTGTTCTTCCCTCTGTAAGATGGAAATTATGTTTGTAATGGAATGGAAAAAAGCAATTTCAACTGGAAGACTTAAGCACGGAAGTATGTGTGGGGGGGTTATTTTCGAGACAAACTTTCAATGAAAATTATACAAAACAACAAAACAAAAAAACAACAGAAAGAGCCATTATAAATTTGCCTGCTTTGAGGTGCTTCGGGAAGTTGCTGGACGGGTTGCAAATGTGTTCATGCTTTCCAGAACATGGAGAAATTTCCTTATGGAATCAAACTTCGGTGCCATGAGCACAAGACGGGAGAAAGCCATCAATATTCCCAAGGTCTCCTTCTTTTCTCTGGTTCATCAACATGAGGCTGTGATACATTCCGGAAAAGATTCAACAGCTGGATGCATCAGCTGAATTTAAAACAGCGTTGAAGACCGTTCCCACCAAGCCTGGCTATCCAGACAATTTTTGAATCCTGAGTATTAAATTATGAATCAATTGTTTTTAATATTATGCTCTTTCAACTGATATTACATATTTTAATTGGCGTTATGTGTCCATCCGCTCTTATTTTGCAATCTGTTGTTCCCACCTCAATCCACAGGTAAGAAGACAAGGGGTTTCTAGCACTTGTAAAGCTGGATAGTTCTGCTACTTTGTTCAGGTAATTTAGCGGCCTGACTTTTTTTTTTTAAGCCTCAAGGTTTGTGTATGCCTTATGAGTCATGGAGAAATTTCCTTTTGAAATAAAGTTCCTGAACAATGAGCACAACTTGCAGAGCTAATAATTACAATTTGTGTGGCTTTGTGAGTCAGTGAACTGGAGGCACGGGTACAAAAGGGCAACATTTAATTTTGGGAAGCATGTTAAATTACGTGGTTACATTAGTCCCAAACTTCAAGAGGTTCGAGATAGACCTAATTACGACGTCTGTTGAAATCTTGCTTTCCAGCTCCAAAGAAGAGCGGTGCAAACAGTGTTAAGAGCCACAAAAAATGGAGACAGAAGAGGGATTCAGCCCAGTTGAAGCTGCCACCACACCGGTTTTCGTTGTGCGTGATTCCAGTTTGCTGCAGAACATATTTGTGGTGCAACATTTTTGTTGTGTTAAACTACTGAAAAACAGTAAAAAAGTAGAAAACAGTAAAGTGGCATAACTAAAATACAGCATTGAAAAAAGCACATGTTCCACAATAAAACCACATCTTTTGTACAACATTGCTGCGTTTTGTTGTACCATCTTTTCTGTCTAACTTTGCTGTTTTCTGCGTACAAAACAGCACTTTTGCAGAGAACACACATGGGACTGCCTGTAAACTTTTCTTTCTTCAAACTGCACAATTTGAATAATGCTGCACAAATTTCTATATGGTCTCCAAAAAAAACCTACCATTTGAGGGGCAAACTGTGTACGTTTTGTTGGAAAGCTGTGAAGTTTCCTGTAATTGTGCAAGGAGGGCGGTGGTTCTTAAGTGTTTCAAAGCTATAAGACACAAGCTGCTTCATAGTTCTCAACATCCATAGGTGCTCAGGAAAGTAAGATTTACAATCTTTAGTTGAGACTAAAAACAGGATTTATGCCAATGAGCATATTCAGACAAGAGGAAGGACCAACATACTTTAGAAGGGGGATCTCCCAGCCATTCTGTAAGGCAACAAAGCAATTGGGCTGAATGGTAGATTAGAATCATAGAATCATAGAATCATAGAGTTGGACCCCAGGGCCATCGAGTCCAACCCCCTGCTATGCAAGAACACCCATCAAAGCATTTCCAACAGACGGCCATCCAGCCTCTGCTTACAAACCTCCAAAGAAAGAGACTCCACCACACTCCTTAGAGACAGCATATCCCACTGCCGGACAGCCCTGACCGTCAGGAAGTTCTCCCAGAAGTTCAGGTGGAATCTCCTTTCCTGCAGCTTGAATCCATTGCTCCTTGTCCTGGTCTCTGGAGCGGCAGAGAACAAGTTCGCTCCCTCTTTGATATAACATCCCTTCAAATATTTAAACATGGCTATCATGTCTCCTCTTAACCTTCTCTTCTGCAGACTAAACATACCCAGCTCCCTAAGGCGTTCTTCATAGGGCTTCATGGCTTCCAGACCCTTCACCATTTTGGTCGCCCTCCTCCGGACACGCTCCAGCTTGTCGATATCCTTCTTGAAATGAGGCACCCAGAATTGAACACAGTATTCCAAATGAGGCCTAACCAATGCAGAATGGAGTGGTACCATTACCTCCCTTGACCTAGACACCATACTCCTATTGATGCAACTAAGAATCATGTTGGCTTTCTTGGCTGCCTCATCACACTGCTGACTCATGTTCAGCTTGTGATCTACCAAGACTCCTAGATCCTTTTCATTGTTTCTCAATTATTAGGTGTTTGGTTAAAGAAAGGGAAGAAGATCAAGCAAGAAATGATTTGCAAAATAGAAATGTGAAAGGAAAGGGAGCAGAGTAAAAATGGCCAAAAGAAGAGTCTGATTGCTTATATGAGTCAAGGCTAGAATCCTATTGGTGTCCTATACCTGTGAAATTTCACTTAAAGATGTGGTTATAATTTTGGGGCCATTCTGCAATGAATGCATTCCGTTTATGCCTGCACAAGTGAAACTATTTCATGTGGGCCTCCATCCTATTTTTAATTCCAACTAGAATAGAGCCATTGAATCCATTGGATTTATCCATCTGTTGATTTACCTTTCAACAACTAGAATCATAGAATAATAGAGTTGGAAGAGACCAGAGAGGCCATCCAGTCCAAACCTCCACTTTGCAGGAACCTGCATCAAAGGACTTCCAAGAGATGGCCATCCAGCCTCTGTTTGAAAACCTCCAAAGAAGGAGACTCCACCACACTCCATGGAGGCAGCAGATTCCACTGCCAGACAGCTCTGATCATCAGGAAGTTCTTCCTGAGGTTCAAGTGGAATCTCTTTTCCTGTAATTTGAATCCATTGCTCCTTGCCCTAGTTTCTGGAGCAGTGGAAAACAAGCCTGTTCCCTCTTCGATATGGCATTCTTTCAAACATTTAAAGTTGGCTACCATGTCCCCTCTTAACCTTCTCTTCTGCAGAATGAACATCCCCAGCTCCCTAAGCCGCTCCTCATAGGGTTTCCTTCATGGCTTCCAGACCCTTCACCATTTTGGTCACCTTCCTCTGGACACACTCCAGCTTGTCAATATCCTTCTTGAAATGAGATGCCCAGAACTGGACACAGGATTCCAAATGAGGTTTGAGAACTGATTGAATGTGTTTGTTCTAGCTGGGACTACTGAGTAGGGTTCCATCCCTACAGCTGTGCATCCTTGCACAAGTTCCTCAGTGTCTCCAATTCACCTCTTGATACACTGGAGCTACAGAAGCAGCCCCTGTGCTTTGTGTCCCATTGCACAAGGGGAGAAGAAGCAGGGTTACTGGCAGATGCCCAGTTCATGGTGCAATGTCTTCAGCGGAAGGGTGGGGCAGAACAACACTTCATGGCACTATGCAGTTGTGATGTAGGATATGGACCTACTTAGTGAGGCATCCATCCCACCACACTCAACAGTCTCAGCTTGATCAGCCTCCTGATCCATTGCTCACTCAGCCATCTTCCGACAGAAACTGGCTTTGGTCTGCTTTTTGCTTCAGCAGGTCTTTCTGATGACTGTACTGCATCTCTACACACCACTCCCACCATCACCGGTCATCTATAAATGTCCAAGCCAAGGCAGAGCCCTGCTGGGAAGAAACTCGTATTGCCACCTCTCCAAAAAAAGAAAAAACAGACCAATAAACAGACTGGTGAGTAGATTTTATGGTCCAAATTTTATTGAATTCTGCTGAGACCTTTCTTTTCAAAATAGCAATCCCCTCTCCTCTTCCTCCATCTCCTTTTCTCCCTGGATTCAACAGGGACAATTACCTCATTCTCAGATGCTGGATTTGGAAAGAGTTTAGCTTGCTTTGGCTTTATACTCTGTTCTTGTCATTATTAATGCCTCTTTGCTTTTAGATGATTGTACACAACATTATGTTCTTAAGCATACTTACAAACTAGAACTGATACGATATAGTTAAAATATAACTTTTTCAAGAAGTCCTAACATCTCATGATGCATACAAAGTACGACATCTTCAGTTTAGTCATTCTGCCTTCTACATTTTGACCAAAGCAGTGTTTGTTAAGAGAACCAGCATAGTGTAGTAGTTTGAGCCCTGGACTACAGCCCTGGAGGCCAGAGTTTGATTCCTGTTCAGCCCTGGGAACCCACTGGGTGCACTGGGTTAGTCACGTCACACACTCTCAGCCCCAGAAAACCCTGTGATAGATTCATCTTAGGGTAGTCATAAGTTGGAAGCTACTAGAAGGTCTACAACAGCAGTAACAGCAGCAACAGAAGTGTTTGTGAAATGCTTCAACATGCATGGATGAAGTAGAGAATCTCTTTTTTCTCAACTACATTGTCTCTGTAATTAAAAAAAGAGGCAACATTCTGATTATTCTATTATGTGTGTAGGAGGTGGTCATAAAACTCAATCCCTGCTCATTGCAATGAATTCAGAGCATGCACTGTATTGCCTAGTATGTCTGTGAATAGTTAATTTTCCTAAGTGAAAAGACTATCTGAGATACTTGGTTTTCTCTATAACACCTCCTCAACTGGGTCCACGTTTAAGTTCTTTTAAGAAACAGATGCACACTGGGGCTGGAATGTGAGATCCAGCAAGATCTTGTGGTTTGAATGTTGGACAAAGACTTGGGGACACCAGGGTTTGAATCCTCTCTGAGCCAGCAAAACGCCCTGGATGGCCGTGGGCAAATCACACTCTCCTGGTCTCAGAGGAAGGCAGATCTCCTCTGGATAATGTACCTTGAACTCCCAGATGCCAGGGGCCTGCTTTGCCATGAAAGCCCACAAGTCACCCTCTCCCAGCCTCAGAAGAATCTTACCAAGAAAACCCTATGAACGACAGGGTAACTAGATGTCACAAGCTGACTTGAAAGCAGTAACCAATAGCCATGAGAACAGCCATTATTTGAAGTGGTGTTTATTACAAATATGCTCATGGAAACAACATTTCTGGATTCTGAAACCGTTTCTGCACTACACCATTATAGTGCTGTTATTCCACTTTCAACGTCCTATGGAATCCTGGGGTTTGCAGTCTAGGGAGGGACATTTAAAATTCCCAGCCAGAGAGCTCTTTGGCCTCAATAAACTACAAACCCCAGAACTCCACAGGATGTTGAAAGTGGGATAATAGCACTATAACAGTGTAGTGTGGAAATGGCCAGAGATAGGAAAGTTGAACACCACAGGGTCTCTGTTTGCTAGAGGATACCAAATATTCTCGTCCACTGGAATACTCCATCCCCTGCATTGTCAACTGCCATGTTGGAAGCAGTTCATATTTAATTTCAGAAACTGAGGAAAGCAGAAGCCAAAGCATCTTGCTGCCACAGCATGTTTTCCTTTTCTTCCTCCCCCTATTCGTATTCTCCTCATGGGCCTTCAAGTGAACTCCAACTTGAGCCAAGCCTATCCTAGGATTTTCTAAGTGAGATTTATTCAGAGGTTGGTTCTTAATATGTCATGCTTAAAGACCTCACCAGAGCTTCCCCTTGCAACATCACCAGGACTGGAATCCTTTTGGTGACTTTCAGCTACAGTAGACTCATTAAATACAGCTGCTGTTTGTTGAGTCAACATATTGGTTAATCCAATTCATTCAATGTCTGCACTCAACTAGTGTTAACAACAGGATTTAGACCATGTTCTGTGGGAGCATCTGTCCTGCTTTGTACACAAACGCTCTCTGATTTGCTTTCTCTCCTCAGGTGCAGATGGGGGCAGTATCCTCATGCCATTTCTTCTTTTTGGGCCTCCTGTTTATCTCCTTCTTTCCACAAGGTATGATCTGGCTGGTCTTCTCAAGCCCTGGTGGACACTAGCCTTGTAAAGTCTTAGTTGAAATAAGATGGATCTTTGGGGATTTAGAAAAGTTACATTTTGGACTACAATTTCCAGAATTCCCAATGCTGCCTTAGGGGTTCTGTGAGTTGTAATCCAGAAAGTAACTTTTCCAAGCTTTGTGTTAGTTGCCCAACCCCAGGAGGCAGTGGTAATCTAATGCAGCTAGTTCTCAAATTATCTGTGTGTTTGCATCTCTGGGTCCATATGCTTAAATCTGATCACTAGTCCCAGCTTGAGCAGATCCGTTGAAACAAGCACTGAGTGGTAAGTCAACAGCAAACTGTATTGCTTCAGTAAGTCTATTGTAGATGAGACTAGGAATTAGATTTAGATCATAGATGCTTGGCTGCAAGCATCTAGTGGAAGAAATCTTCATTTCCATGGAATTTTCAGTAGAGAAATTTACCATGAGTTTTGCTCTGAAAACTGTGGCCCTTTCTGCACCACCCTCCCAATATGCCATGGGGATGGGAGAAGGATGGGACTGTGACAACACTTCTGCATAACGTTGTTGCAGTCCTGTCCTCATCCTACCCCCAGGCAATGCAATCACAGACTAAATCATTGACAGGTTTTTCCTGTCAATGACCCATGATGGCACCACCATCCTAGATTTGCCTGTCCTGCGGAAAGGCAGGAAGCACGACGGCTGCACTTCCTGACCCCAGGAGGGAAGTTTCCCCTGGAAAATGAGTCCTTGAGGTGGGGCGGCAGGGTTTGGATGAACTCATAAACAATCAAATCTGTGAATGTGAAACCCATAAATGCAGAGGGATAACTGTACTTTTAATGGATTTTTTCTTTGCTTTTTGGCTTTGTCTGTGCTTGTTATCTTGCTGCTGTAGTGATGTCTTACTTTTCCTATCCTTTTACCTAAGAAATCACCTTAATACATTCAGAATTCCTGCCAACTTCTGGTTTTCCACTGTGTGCTTTTTGTAATCCCTAACTTTAGCTCCTCTTTTTATCTCAGGGGTTACACTTTGTCCTAATCTTGTGTACTACCTCTTTTCTCTGGTATGACTCCACTTTCTTTTTTGCTACTTTTCCCTTCAATATATCACTTTTGGTGAAACTCTGCCAAGCATTCACGCTCAAGATCAGCTTTCTCTTACCCAAATATAGGCGTCCCCTGCTTATTCAACAAGTCAGGGATGGAAGCACTGTCAAAAAGCAGAAATCATCAAAATGTAGAAGCAAATCTGTATGCAGACTGATCAAAAGATTGGTGCCAAGTCAGTTGGAAGGAAAAGCAGTGTGGGGTTGCAAACACAGTAGAAGAGATGTATTTCAGTGGCTTGAAGACAGGAGCAAACAACTCTAGATTGTCGTCTTTCCCCTTTTGTCCACCTTTTCCTAAGGAGACAATCGACTGCTTCTTCCTGGGCTTGCCCGTTTCATACCCTCCTTAATGCAAATAGGTCAACCCTCACCCCTTTCCCATAAGCCCCTTCCACCTACACATTTCCCATGCAATCGTGCCCATTCCCTTCCATGTCAACGGGGCAGTTAATTCACTCTAGGTTTTAGCTGAACCTGAAAAGATCTATCCAAGGTGTGGTTCTGGAACCTTGGGTACCTCCTGTAAAGCTCAGACTGAAACCCAGAATGGATTCACCAACCCTATGATACACTTGAGCTACCAGGGACTTCTGCTTTTCAGCTTACTGGCTCCATTTTGTCCCCATGCCATCTGGGGTATTCTCCCACATTTCTCCAGTAGTTTTTGCTTTCTCGCAACATTTCCTTCATCTCCTGTCCCTCCATAGAACTCCTATGCCAAGGCCAGGATCTTGTTGGTGACCTACACCTGTGTAAGTTTCCTTGTACAAGCAGTTATACCTTTTGAGGTCATTGTGCAACCAACGTATTTGGTTCAAGGCTGCATAAGCAGAATTCCACAAATGTCACCATTTCATATGGGCCTGCTGTTGATGTCCTACACTTATGTAAATTCTCTTGCAAAAGGAGCTATACTATTTGGGGTCATTGTGTTCTCAGTCCTGTTCATGACCCCAAGTAGAGTAGAGTACAGCCACTGAATCCATTGGGTTTACCTACCTGTTGAATTCAACACCCAGCAATTGATTCAAAGGGTCTACTCTAGCTGAGACTAACCAACAGCGTTCCAGCCCAGCAGTTGTGTCTTTTTGGATAGTGCATAATTCTTTCTCAGTGACTTCAGCGCACTCTTGATTCCCTGGAATTGCAGAAATATCTACCATACATCATTCCCTATTGCAAGAAGCAATACCATGGACAGATACACCACCAGTAGTCCAATGTCGTTATTCAAGTGCAAGCACCATGTGAGCTCTCTGTCATGGAAATACCCAAAGCCTCCTCAATAAAAATAGAAAACCTCTCAAGGTGCCCAATTTGCCCCTATTCTGACCTCAAGGGGGTAAAGCTTTCCGAGGGCTGAGTAGTCAGATGTGTTGGTTGTTTCTGAAGCAGGCGCATGGGCGGATACGGAATCAGTTGCAGAAGGTCACTATTAGTACACCTGTGTGGTACAACTGTGAAAGTTTAGATTTTCATAGTGTAAGTATGAAGTAGGATCACAGCCCTGGCCTACCTGGGCCCTTTGTCCTGGCTGAGGTTGCTGACTTCCCTCTGTTAGTGTGAATTTTGACTTACTCAGTTTTTCTCCACAAGCCAAGTAATGACCAGCCTTTTTCTCCTTCCTGCAGCCTCCTCTTGCCCCACTAATTGGTTTGCATTTGAGCGGTTTTGTTATTACCTCTCCAGGACTCCCAGGAATTGGTATGACGCAGAGGTAAGGAGCAGCCCCTGAGTCAGCTGTCCATCACAGCTCTAAACATCTCATTTTTAAAAAATTAGGACAAAATGGCAAGCCATTCTTTCCCTTCATTTAGATCACATGTGTCAAACACAAGGCCGGTGTGGTGAATCCGGCCTGCCAGGTCACTTCATGCGGCCCTCACACATCTCCTGCAGCTGCGGCACTCCCCACATCTGGCCATCCCTAGCCCCACATTGCAGGACCCCGGCTGCAGGTATTCTGAAGAGGAACCCAGCAGCCAGCATTCGTGATCTGCTTCTGCTTCCATGCTCCTCTGTCCAACTCTTGCGAGTCACGCAGAGTATTGCCATAGTAACTCATGGCAACGCTCTGACAGTGAGACTTGGACAAAGGAGCAGTCAGAAGTAGAAGTAGATCACGAGTGCTGGATGCTGAGTCCCTCTTCAGAATATTGGCAGCCAGGGACCCGCAATGTGGGGAGTGGGCTCACCAGGTACAGAGAGGGGCTGGGGAGGCAGAAAGAGGCACTGGAAGGTCAAAGGCCTGGAAACCAAGCTTTATGAGGAATGACTTAGAGAGCTAGGCCATTTCCTCACTACATGGTTATAGTGCTATTATTCCACTTTCAACATCCTATGGAATTCTGGCCTCTGGCCCCTCCTGTAACCACAAACCCCAGGATTCCATAGAATGTTGAAAGTGGAATAATAGCACTATAACCACGTAATGCAGAAAGTCCCCTAAATATGTTTAGCTTGGAGGAGAAAAGACCAAGAAGTGGCATGACGTTGCTGTTGTTGCTATGTGCCTTCAAGCCACTTCTGACTTACGGTGACTCTACGACAAACCTATCACAGGGTTTTCTTGGCATGATTTGTTCAGATGGGGTTTGCCTTTGTCTTCCTCCAAGGCTGAGAGAGCAGGACTTACCAAGATCGCCCAGTGGGTTTCCATGGCCAAGCAGGGATTCGAACTCCAGTCCCCAGAGCTGAAGACGAATACTCAAACCACTACACAGTGCTGGCACTTTGGTGATATGATGGCTGTCTTCCAGTATTCACATACAGGATGGAGCAAGCTTGTTTTCTGCTCCTCCAGAAACTAGGGCATGAACCAGTGGATTCAAATTGCAAGAAAAGGGGTCCTACCCTAATATTAGCAAGAAGGTCTTTACCGTAAGCACTATTCAACAGTGGTGAAGATTGTCTCGGAAGGACAGATCCAAAACACACCACCAGAGTCACAACTAGAAACAGACTTCCAGCCGCTTCTGGAAAGGGAATTAAATCTTCAATTACTTTGTCCTTGCACACTGGGAAAAATAATTAAAGTAGTTTTCTCCCTGCTGTACAAGAACACAAAAATACCATGCTATAGTCGTTTGAGAACTGGATTATTTCCCTGGAGACCAGACTTCAATTCCACACTTGGCCTCGGAAACCCACTGGGTGACCTTGAGTAAGTCACACACTCTCAGCCTCAGAAAACCCCATAATAAGTTTGCCTTACGGTTGCTATAGGTCAGAAACAACCTGAAAGCACACATATATTGTGTATTCACATCTCCCAAAAGGTTGTGTACAGGAATTACTCTGCTGAGAAAAAGACAATTTTTGCACAAAAGCGCCTGTGTTCTCACACAGGAAACCATGTTTTCTGTATTGGAAAGCCATTTTCTGCACACAGAACAGGGTGGAGATATTGCACAAAATGCTTGCTGGTTAATTATTTTTCCCAAGTGGGGCTCCAGGCTATTTGGAAAAACTATTGTTTGTTTTGTTTTTGACCTGGGAATGAATAATGGCAGATTATTGCAAAAACTGGGTGCTAGTTGATTTTCACCTGTAAATGCTTGAAGGATGTTCTTGCTCTTAGTCTGTGGAGGATGACAATAAGCCCTCATACCTGCCCCACGTTTCTCCCCTGTTTCTGAGTGGACAATGCCAGGAAAATAAAAAGCTGTGTAATTTGGTAAAATTGAGCCATCAGCTGTGTTTGAAATAATATTTGAAAAAAAAAATTAGTACAAACCTTCCTAACACTGGCTAATGGGAAACTGGCAGGGTTAATTCCCTCCTTGGGAGAAAAAGAAGTGATCATCAGGTATCTCATGGGGTTTAGATCCCCCTCCCCATTTTGTGTAGATCAAGGCAAGGCAACTATATGGGGTCTGGGGAACAATTTTCCATCCCCTAACCCACATTTGTTTTCCCAGTGCACCAAAATACCTCCGTTTCCCTTCCAAAATGGTGACTGGAAGTGAATCCAAATCAGTTTCTCTCACCATTCTGAAGGTAAAATGGAGCAAAAAGAAGGAATTTGCTGTACAAGAACACATCTGAGGAGCAGATTTGTGTGGTTTTGTGCGTTTGGGGGAGGGAATGATTTTCAGTTACTTTTTCACCCCAAAAAATTGCATTGGAACTCTTTTTGTAAAAAAGTTAAGGGGCTCAAGGGATTTTGGGGTCAGAAGTGGGGGGTTTCAGGCACCACAAAAGTGGGGTCCAGGGGCCACATGTGATCCACAGACTGCACATTCCCTACCCTGGTGTGGATTCAGCCAATGCTTTCAGAGAAATGCATTCAAAGAGCAAATTTTCTTCAAAGACCCTTTTTCTCTGCCTCTTGCAGACAGACTGCAGAACGTATGGAAAGAATTCCCACCTTGCTTCCATCCTCAGCAACCGTGAGATGAGGGCTATATCTTCCGCTCTTCTAATACACTTCGATGAAATTTATCAAATTTGGATTGGACTCTACAGCATTATTCGTGGGAAGGTGAGCGGGTGCTAAAAATGGCAAAGCTCTAGCAAGTTCTCTTTTGCTCCACTCCAATGTCCATGATCCACTTTGTTCCATCCTGTTCCCATCAGGATTAACACATTTCTTTTAGAAAGTTTTCACTGAAGATATTTCAGTTTCTCAGGCTTGCAATTTTCCATATCCCCATCATAGTTTCTATATTTTGTATACAAAACTACTGGCTCAACTCCTTTGGGTTAGTCACAACTTGAGAAGAACTTAGGAATAGAAGAATATTTGAAAATATTCAGGGGGAAAATAGTGGAAAAACATGTTTCTTGAGTGCCGAGAAAAATAATCCAGGACTGACAAAAATTTCTGCATTTCAGGACTTATTCTGTGCAAAATTCAAATGTCATTTTGTGCAGAAAATAGCAATTTATGCAAGAAAAATATTATTTCTGTGCAGAAATGTTCTTTTCTGCACAGAAAACACTACTTCCTATGCAGAAACAACTGTTTCCTGCACCAAAACAAACATGTGTAAATTTCATGCAGAATGAGTCCCAAATTGTAAATTGTCTTTGAAAGTCATGGCAGTTTTCAAAGTCCTTATTGCAGTGAGAAGAAAATTGCTTTAAAACAATGGTTCTCAACCTGTGGGTCCCCAGATTTTCACGGACTTCAGCTCCCAGAAGCCCCAGCCACTATGGTCAATGCTCAGGGCTTCTGGGAGCAGAAGTCCATGAACATCTGGGGACCCACAGGTTGAGAACCACTGCTTTAAAATAATGCATTGTTACCTTCAAGAAGAAAATCAGTGAAGAGTAGTAGCCCCATTCCCTAGTAGCCCTGTTCAATCCATGGTTAAATGCTGAGCCAAAAGGTAAGTAAATGCAATTGATTCAGTGGTTCTACTCTAGTCAAGCTGAGAAACAACAGTGAAGCCCATGAGAACTGATCACCGCAGGAGTGGGCAACTGCCAAGGGACTATATTTGCCCCTCAGGACACCTGGAAGGGCTTCACCCACCCCTGAAACTCCCTGCAAAAAATTAGAACAAAGTTTTCCCTCTCCTTAGTGGATGGAGGGTATTTTCACCAGGGTTTTAGCCCCAAGAGATGCCTTTTGTATGACAAGAAGTAACTAGGATCTCATTTCTTGTTCACTTACTTTTTAAAAAAACAAATTTCTCTCCTTGTCTGAAAGTGGCCTTGGGCAACAGGGCAAAAATGCCTCCTATTTCATCTAGAGGGTATTTGGGGGCCAAAAGAATTGTTTAAATATTTGGAAAAAATGAAAAAAAAATATTTTGACTCTCTGCATGACCCTGGGGGGGTGCTACACACAGGCTATAGGCCACCCTTTGCCCTCCCCAAAATGTATTACCCTCATGGAATTCCAGTTTATCAACCATGAAGTGAGTACATCCATTGCAGAACCATCTGAAAAGCACAACTGTATGTATAAGGGAACTTACAAAGGTTTAGGACACCAAAAGGATTCTGGGCAGAATGACCCCAATTTCTCTGACTTTGGCCACTTCCGCACTGGCCTGTTATAGTGCTATGATTCCACTTTCAACATCCTATGGAATCCTGGGGTTTGCATAGGATGTTGAAAATGGAATCATAGCGCTATAACAGACTAGTGCGGAAGTGGTCTGTGACCGTGGTGGAGGACACTAAGCATATCATCACCATCATGAAATGTCTGAAGGGCCCTCAGGCAGAAGAAGCAAGGATGTTACTTAGTCCCCACAAGTAGAGCCCCAATGATTCAACTGTTGAGAGTTCAGCCCACTTACAAGTAAATCCCATTGATTCGATGAGTCTCCTCTAGTTGATACTAGCCAATGGGATTAGGCTACTGTCTTTCACCTTTGGAAAACAAGGCACACAAGCAAGTACGCAGAGCAACAGCTGAAGTTGTGCCTGATAAAGAATAGCAACAAGAGCAACGTTTATTTATAATGCCTTTTCCACCAAAGGGCAGAAGATTAAACATATACAGTTAGAGATAAAAGTCAGTAAAACATAACCCATCTATCTATCTATCTATCTATCTATCTATCTATCTATCTATCTAAACCTCCAACCCACTGTTACCCTGACTTCTGGGGGTTCCCTTGATTCACTTCAAAAATGCAAAGACTGGGGGAATTAGCAGAGCACTGACCTTGGCAAAACAAAGGGCAAGATAACCCAGCAAGATCTTTAACCCAGTTGTTGCGGAGTCAGACCACACAAAACTAGCCCAAGATTAAAAAGTAAGCTAAAAGGGTGTTTTTATTGGGGGAATTCACTCATGCATGCACACAAGAGACATACAGTCAAGCATTCATACAAAAGCTAACTTGAAGGAGAAAGGGAGGAAAAAATTATGGGTAGAGAGGTGGAGGGTTTTTGGGGTTGTATAGTTACCATTCCAGAAGAGCAGTGAAGAGCTTGAAATGTGACTTAGACTTCTGTCTAAGGACAGATAGAGTGACATAGTGGAGTCTTGCATCTGACTGCCACTGACTTCTCAGACCCAATGGCTTATATACTCTCTTTTCCTCCCTGAAAGGAGTGTGAGCTGATTGCACTCACAGCCTAGTGGACAATGGGAGTTGCAACACAGACAACGGGGTCTGGAGTGGACTGATTGGTTTCAATGTCTTGGTTGAAAGGGGGTTTCTGGGCTATTTGCAGTAGAATATGGAAACAGTAGGGATCCTGGCCTCTGCATGCAGGCACCTTATTGTGTTCTGAGGTTGGCATTGACAGATTAGCTCAGAGCCATTAAGTCAGGCTTTCTTGGCTAATTTTTTAGTGAACTTTTGACTGGGCCACACTGAGGTTACATTTTGGCCTGTTTTTCAGCAAAGGTCCTTTCTTCCACATGGCTTCCAGTCAGTGTATATTTATATTTTACACCAATTTATATTTTACACCAATTAAATATATCTGTCAATTAATATAGTTTGCAATTAGACCATATCAAAATGTGAGGGTGTACAGCCTGGTAACACCACCAAGCACCCCACTTCAGGCAAACTTAGCAGTTTAATCTGGGGAGGGAGGGTCAAAGAAGAAGGTCTTCAACTCCTCATGAAAGTGGGTGAGATCCTCCTCCAACCAGAGGTCCAAAGGAAGACCATTCCATGGGTGCGGAGCCAGTTTAAAGGTTTAATAGCCACATGGATTCTCTCATATATTGCAAAATTTTACCCCCGGTTGAAGCTTTTGCCACAATACTGGTAGGGCTTTTCTCCAGCCACTGCAAGGTTTCTATTCTTGCTTGGTGCCAATTACCTTGCCCCAGATGCCTGCCTGGTTAACTAAAGAATAGTCATTCTGCTGGGCTACATGTCTCTGTGTATTCAAGATTCATGAGAATGTTTTGTGTGTGTGTTCCTGCATGGCAGGGGGTTGGACTCAATGGACCTTGTGGTCTCTCCCAACTCTGTAATTATATGTAAAAGATGTTATGCAAAAGCTCACTAATTCCTCAGTGCAGTCCAGTTATTATGGTTCTAGTTCTCCAAGGTCCAATCAAGTAAATGAAAGCGTTCATCCTTTTTCAGAACGCAACACAACTTCCATGAAATATTGTTCTCCCACATTCAAGAACTTGTACTGAGACCAGCAAAAAGTAGCTTGTTACCTTGGAGGCAAAGAGAAAAATGTTGACATTTCTCATGTTCATATACATGAAAATGAGAATCATATGGGTTATATCATCATGTTACTCCTAAAATACACAGTCTTGTGTATGCTCTTGAATTGACAAACTTTCTGGAAAAATTCAGGGCTGTTCTGGAGGGCTCTTCTGCCTCTGATTTTTCCGAGGTGAAGGATTGTGGTGGTGGGTGTGGGGAACAGGACAGAAGGACCTCATTCTTCCTCAGCAAAGACCCTGCCTCCTTTTCTATTTCTGCAGCACGGTTTTTGGAGATGGAGTGATAACTCTGCCGTTGACTACATACCTTGGGCGCGCAATCAGCCTTCCAACTGCGGGAAGAAGCAGCACTGTGTTGAGCTGTATGGCAAAGGTGAGGTGTGGTGTGCTTACACGTACTTGGAATCCATGCTTAAGAAGCAAAATGCTAAGGCAGGGTGGGCAACTGCCAGGAGCAGGGAAACTATAAAGTCCATCTCAAGACCCTGGAGGGCTGTACCCCATTGTCTCCACACTCCCCACCAGTTTTCTCCATATTTATTTAATTTTTCATGCCATAGAACATATCATGAGACAACAAAGCTCACTGGGAATGCGGATAATACTTAGGAAAGCCAAAGCCATTGGGACAAAAAGAATGACAAACAGATGATAAGTGCTTTGAATCCATCATGGAAGCCACGGCTGCCCTAAGCTGAGCTGTTGAGGATTAGGGCTCTTGGAGGTCTCTCATTCATACAGCCACCGTTAAGCCAAAGCCAATTTTATGGCAAACAAAATGGAAGAGTATGACAAGGAGGACAACAATGGAAAAATTTGGGGATAGTTGAGGGCAGTAGGAAACAAAGACAACTTTACAGCTGGTCAGATGCAATCAAGGAAGCCACAGCTACCTTGAGTTTGCGAGGCCTGTGATGGGCAATTGATGGCCAGGGTCCCTCTTGGAGGTCTCTCATTTGTAGGGGTGCCATAAGTGGAAGCCAACTTCATGACAAACAACAGCATTCAAAATTTGTGAAAAGGTGGAGGCAGTAAGAAAAGAAGAAAGAGATTGCTCTACAGATGGATTGACTCAATCAAGGAAGTCGCAGAGCTACCCTACATGTGCAAGACCAGAGCCAGACAGGTGGTGACCAGGGTTTCTGGATGTCCGGATCCACAGAGTCACCAAAAGTTCAGTTGGACTTGACAGAAAACAAGAACAAATTTATTTTCTCTACCACCATTCTCCCAGCATGGGGCCCATATTAGCCTACTGCATACACTAAAAGAAAGTAAAGCTGTAAAACTGAAATCCATTTGTAGCTGAAATACCGTTGGTTCGTCACCTATGGAATCCTGAGGTTTGTAGTCTTAGGAGGTACTGGAGCTCTCTGGTTGAGAATTCTAAATATCCTTCTCAAAACAACAAATCCCACGATTCCTTAGAATAGAATGGTGGCAGTTAAAGTGGAATCATAGTGCAATAGTTGTGTAGTGTGTAAGGACCCTCAGTGTTAGCAGAATCAATAGTTGGGACGATGAGCCAACATGTTAGTAAAATCTATTTCTTTATTTTGCATTTATGTACCCTCTTTCTGCCACAAGGCAGTTTACAATGATCTCTAGAAAGATGTAGCTAGAATATTTGGTTTACAAAAGTTAAAAAGAAATTAAACATTCCAAGTATTAAAACATGCTCAAAACAGTTATTGCCACAAAACTGTCTCTCCCTGAGCTATGTGCCAGTAAAACTCAGAGAGTCGTGAGTGAAGTAAGAAGACAGAGTTTAGTTGAGGCGATTAAAGATTACCATTACACAATTGGACCGACTAGAGGCCTTGCTTTGCAAATGAGTCAGTGCTGAACACAATTTTCATCTGAAATTTGTACACCCTTGGTCTTCTTCGTACATATTTATAATTCCCACTGGTTAAAACCCACACGGATGCAAACTACAGGTTACTGTCTCAAAAACTGCATAGTGTGCTTATGGCCCTTTCCACACCGGGTTAATAAAACAGTGTAGGGCGACCACAACCGGAGGTCGTCCACACCGTGGAGTGCGCAGGGACGGTTTTAATTTTGAGGTTCTACACCTCAAACCGCCCTGAAGCGGCCAGAAGTGGTGGCACCGCGTGCTTTTTAAAAACCACTTTCCAAGTGGTTTTTGTTAAACACAAGCGTGCAGCCCCGTACCACCCCGTCACAGCGCCCTGGTGTAGATTTGCAGACACGCGCAAGTGCATGCCTGCAGATCTGCCAGGGGGCGGGCTTCTGGCTGGCGAGCTTCTCCGATTGGTGGAGAGCCTCCGCCAGCTGTAAGCCGCCATTTTGGATGCTGCCGGATGCCGCAGGAGTGTGGAGCGGCAAACTTGCGCTGCTCCTCGTGGCGACGGACTTGCCCGGCTTCAGGTAAGCTCCGTTTCCACGTGCTTTGCTCCGTTTCTCCCTCCGCGTGTGGAAGGGGCCTATATCTGCCCTGAAGGTTTGTTTTTATCTTTACTGAAATCTTGTTTTTCAGCTCTGTATTGTACCAAGAGAACAAAGGTCACTTTGCCCTCCTCTTATTTCTAGCTGGTCTCTGTCAAGGAGAATCTGTTTAATTTGTCTTAGTTAATCTACTGAGGCCAAAGAGCCCTCTGGCTGAGAATTCTCAGTGCTCCTCCCTAAACTGCAAACCCCAGGATTCCATAGGAGATTGAAAGGGGAATCACAGCACTGTCGCAGTGTAGTGTGGAAATGGCCTCTCTCGCTTGTCCTCACCAACTTTGCCTGCAGAGGCGGTGGGACCGAGGGAAACCCCTCTCCTGCCAATCTCAGTGCTCATGTCAGCTTATAAAAACCAACTAACCCAATGCCTCTTTTCTCATCAGGACCAGGGTGGAGGCCTACATAAGCTATCCTAGTTTGTTTAAGTGGTGCAGTCGTCTGAGAAAAATAAACTTGGACCATTTCCGTACTAGACTGTTATAGTGCTATTATTCCACTTTCGACATCCTATGGAATGTCCAGCCCCTCCCTAAACTGCAAACCCCAGGATTCCATAGGATGTTGAAAGTGGAATGATAGCCCTATAACAGTCTAGAGAGGAAATGGCCTTGGTTTACTGTGCAGAACAATCTCCCAGAACAGTTCAGGATGTTCAGATACCAGGAGAAAAACTGTGCAAAGGTCTCTTGGTTGCATTATTCTTCCGAATGAGATGCTCCTGCACCCAGGGTTGAGTACCTGAATCATTCAAAAGAGTTTTCCTGAAATGCAGCAATTCAGACGAGGGTAAGGATGTCTCTGATACTGCTTTTCTTTTCTTTCTTTTTCAGACTATATGGAATGGAATGATGAAAACTGTGATGTACAACAGCCATACCTCTGCAAACTACAGAAGTTCTGACAGGGAGCAGCACACCATTGCTTCAACATGCTCAGCACCAGGGAGGTGAACATCCTAGCAACCCCCTTCCTTCCGTGGAGACCCCATTCCTTGTGTTCATTCCATTCGAAGAGGTACAAACCCATAGAATGTCTCTGGGTCAGGCTTTCTCATATCTAGATGTTGATGACAATAAACTGATTCGCCTTCAAATATATTCATATGTCTCTGAGTTTGGTTTCTGGGCTCTTTGACCCATTGAAAGGACTACCCTTGGTACTCTACAAATGTGATGTTGGCATTTTCCAGCTAAGACTTTCTCTGCTCTTCCCTTTCTTGTTCCACCCTCCCAAGTGGGACATTTGGAAGAATAAAGACCAGAATCCTGTTGGTTTTTTGTTGTGGAGTCTGTAGCCTTCATGGGAAAAAGTACATTATATCCCCAGCCTGCATTCTTGTCAAGCAGGCGCAGAGCCATGTGTATGGGCAGAAGTCTCCTTAATTCAAGTTTAGAGTCCTCTGATAGGCAATTAGGCAAGGCAACTGTGAAAGTGTCACTTCGATGGAGAAACCCCATCCCAGGGTCTACAATTTTGATACTAAAAAAAAGCTCTGTGTAATATAAGAGGTCCCCCGAAGGGGCACGTAGGCAGGCACGGCCAAAAGACCAAAAACCAGGTCAGACCAGTAAAATCCCCTTCATGTAGCCCCAGGAAAACCTGAAGAGAAGCAAATCCACACTAAACAAAAGGTCCTTCGCCCCGAGACACCAACTTGAAGGGATTAGCGTGTCTGCCCCAAGTTGAGCAAATATCCCATCAAGCAAGGACCAGAAATCACACCGCAACACCTCCTTTGGCAACACCTAATAATCCCATCATGCTGAGGAAATTACCAACTTGGAGCTTTGTGCCCACTGCAACACCCATTGTTCTCCCCGGGAAAGGATTAGTCCTCCAGGTACTTTTTCCCCTACAAATAGTCCCGGCTTTTGCCGACCGTCACTCCATTTATAGAGCAATCCCCTCAGCCCTCTCCATGCTGAGCCCCATTTCTTTGCTGCCTTCTGGGACCCAGGACTTCAGGGCAAGGTGCAGTATTACCCCAACAACACCCCTTCAAAACTCCCCTGTCCAATTTCCTCTCTTTTATTTCTTAATAGTTCTTGGGTGAGTGAGTGCGTGAGTGCGTTGGTGTGTGAGACTTACATTCAATAAAATCATTTATTAGGCAATTTGGTGTGGTCTTTGTCTTGGCCTCGCCCCGTAAATACTGGGCAAAAAGACCCCGCTAGGTTACCCTACCTCTTGCATTGCTATTGTTTGTGCTCTGGCTAGTTTCCAATCCCTATCACATGGAGCACAGTGAGATGTCCCCCAAGAGACCCCCGAAATTAGAGTAACAAAAGTAACTGTAGGGTGAGCTTCTGTTGTCCACAGGTAAGTGGTCATAGGAGAAGGACCTTGGTAGGACACCTGGTAGGATGAGGAGCCCAAGCAGGGATAGACTGGGAGGTTTAGCGTCCCAAAGAACAAGCCAAACAAACCAATGAAGAGTAGGTTTTTGAGCAGATGAGAATCGATGCTTTGCATCAGCCACCTGTTATTGTTGTTGTGGTGTGCCTTCAAGTCATTCCCGACTCATAGTGACCCTAAGGCAAGCCTATCATGGGCAAGGTTTTTTCAGAGGTGATGTGTCTGTGCCTTCTGCTGAGGCTAAGAAAATGTGACCTGCCAAAGGTTTCCCAGTGGGTTTCCATGTCTGAGCAAGGATTTGAACCCTGGGCTCCCAGAGTCCTAGTTCTGCACTCAAACCAGTATGTCACACTGGCTCTAAGAACTAGTCTTTTCTTGGCTTGATTTATTCAGAGGAGGTTTGCTGCCATTGCTTTCCTCTGAGGCTGAGAGAGTTGAATTGCCCAAGGGGCTTCCATGGCAAAGTGCAGATTGGAAGCCTGGTCTCCAGAATCTTAGGCCAACACCCAAATTACTACACTGCACTGGGTCTCAATCACCTCAGTCCACCTTTTCCCTTGGCAACTTCCCTTTTGAGGGTTTCATCTCCCAGATCCTTCTAAGCCTTCCTCTGCTTAACAGTTTTCTCAGGCATCTCCTTCTAGCCCAGCAAACCAGGAACAAGCTGCTGAACAGGCCCTGGGTGAAAGCCCTTCCTTCTACTGCAACTCAAGTCCAGAGGAAAAGCCTACAGCCCTTCTGATGTCTTACAGCTTCAACCTCTCCTTCAGAGCCCATCACTGATCCTTTCTTGGCCTCTAATCTCTTCCTCCTGGTAGGACATTTTAATTGGGGTCACCAGCTGGCTCTAATTCACTCTTGAGGCCAGGGAGCTGGGAACAGGCAAGGGGAGTGCCTTCAAGACTTCCTCCTCTTCCAGCGTCCTACATGCGTGTAAGTTCCCTCCCAGTTGCAGTTGTACTTTTGGGACCATTATGCAATAGATATCCTGAGTTCATGGCTGTATAAGCAGAGGTCCTTAAGTGCCACCATTTCACAGGGACCTAGTCCCAAGTAGGGTAGATTGGAGTTACCTAATTATTGAATTCATCATTCAGAAATTGATTGAGTGGGTCTACTCTGGTTGAGACTAATCTACCGGATTCCAGCCCTGCAGTTGTGGCACCTTGGATGGTGCATAGTTCATCCTCAGTGACTTCAATGTCCAGCTTGATTCCTGCAGAAACATCTACTGTACATCATTCTCTAGTTCACAATGGAACAAGAAGCAAGGCTATGATACAATATCAGTGGCCCAGTGCTGGTATTCAGCAGAAGGCTCATATAACACAACCACTGTGGAACTACATGAGTGAAGAGTGTAGACAATCAGCAGGCACACATGGGCAGATACATCATCGGTTCCACTAGGTCAATATTCAGCTGAAAGGTGGCATAGCATAACCAGCATGTAATTATATGAATAGAGATTATATGAATAGAGATTTACACTAGACAAATACAGCATACAATCTCAGCTACTATCATCACGGTCAGTGTTTAGAATAGCTCTACTTTTTCTCCAGCTATTCCTTCTAGCTTTTTCTGAGCTCTTTTCCTGCTTGTTGATCCAAGGTGACGTGCCAGGATTTTATATCCGGTGCTTCTCAGCTAGGAAGATAGATTAATTTATTTTATTTTAGATATTTCTCTGTTGCCTCCCAGCCCACAAGGACCCCCAGGGTGGTGAACAAGTAAAAACAATTAAAACGGTGCAAAGATAAAAATGTGTTAAAAACACATTAAAATACTCTTTAGAGACTTTTAGAATAATCTTTAAAAAGAATTCTAAATTCTAAAATTCTAGAGAATTCTAAAATACAGTTTTAATGATGTTAAAAGAGAGGAATTTCAGACATTAAAAACCCTGCAGCACAGCACTATTTTGGCTGTCTGCCAGAATCTTGAAAGAGATTAAGCCAGCCTACCACTAGGCTGTTACAGCGCTATGATTCCACTTTCAACATCCTATGGAATCCTGGGGTTTGCAGTTCCGGGAGGGGCCGGCTGGCCCCTCCCGGAACTGCAAACCCCAGGATTCCATAGGATGTTGAAAGTGGAATCATAGCGCTGTAACAGCCTAGTGCGGAAATGAGCTAAATTCCTTATGTATGGAGTGCCACAGTTAGACTGCTGCTACAGAGGAGGCCCTGACATGTGCACCCGCTAGTTTAGCCTCTTGGGGTGGTGAGACACACAATAAAGCTTTCTCTGAAGAATTTGGGAGGAGGTGGAGGGTATCCTGTGTATTTTGGGTATCCTGAACCCAAGCCATTTAGGGCTGTATAGGTCAACACCAGCACCTTGAATTTTCTTGGAGGTAAATTGGAAGCCGGTATAGTTGAACTTCAACTTCCAATATCTCTGACCACTGACCATTTTGGCAATGGGTTCTTGAAGCTGAAGGAGCCCTTTTCTTCTGAGAACCACTGTGCTAGGCAGTACAAGAGTCCATGGGCTCTTAAAATGGACCAATGGGGTCATTCTCTTGAGACCCTGCACCTGGAAACATTACTGTTTTACAAGTCCCAGACCCATGCTGGTTGGACAGCTCTGGAATCTATCTTCTTTAAAAAAGCATTGTTTCCAAACTGGCAACTAGTGAGTACTTCAGGCCACACTGAGCCCACATAACTGACCTGATATAACCTTTGGCAACTATCCCATAGTTGCAATGGCCACTGCTAAGGATGTCTTTCCTAGAGATTGTCACCCACTTGGGCACAAGAGGATGGGTGCCTGTGCCCCATTATCCCTAGTCACTTCTCACAAACAAGTTACACCAGTCTCTGGCCAAAATTTGGTTAGTGACATATATTCATATAACTGAGGCTAATGTGTGTGAAAATTCCTTTTGTGTGTGTGTGTGTGTGTGTGTGTGTGTGTTGTAGAAACAGGTATCCAATACCTCCTTGAGCAACGTTCCCCCTTTCCCATGGAGGATAGCTTTCCAGTGCTAAAGTGCACAGCTACAGCCATGCTGGCTGGAAGATTCTAAGGCTTATAATCATACCCACTGGAAATCTAAATAGGTGATGTATGTTTTCCTCCTGGCTGTGGAACAGAGTCTAGATGCTGCCCAGGTGCCGCCTGCACCCTCCTGGCCACAAACTGCCTGTGGTACTGCACTCTAACTGTTTAGAAGTTAGAAGTTGGAGCCACACACAAAATTCTGCTTGTGGACAATTATGCTGTGCAAATGCTATATGGGATCCTGTGCTCTGTGTTAACATAGTGAGTTGGCTTCTAAATTATACTACCTGCTGGGGCAGCTTCTACAGCTTCTTCAGTATGTTGCTCCTGGATGGATGGATGGATGGATGGATGGATGGATGGATGGGTAGATGGATGGATTTGAGGTGGAGATAGCAACTGCCTCAGTCCTTAGAACTCAGTCTCTGAGGGGAAGGAGGGTAGCCTGTGTTTTGAGGTCTACGTTAACTGTTTGCCTGAGTTGTTTGGAGGCTTCTGTGAGTGTTTTTATTGTTTTGGGGCCATATCCGTGACCTAAGGGTTTTAACAATGTCTCCATGATATACTTGCAAGCAAACTGGAGGAGTGTGAGCTAGACGTTACAGTTAGGTGGATCTGTAATTGGTAGGCTGACTGAATCCAAACAGGAAGCACCAATGGTTGCTCTTCATCCTGGACAGAAGTGACTTGTGGGGTGCCACAGGGCTCAGTCCTGGGCCTAGTGTTGTTTAACATCTTTATAAATGACTTAGATGATGAAATAGAAAGCATGCTTCCCAAATTTCTACATGATGACACTCAAGAAGAGAGCTAATACCCCAGATGAGAGGAATAGAATTCAAAATAACCTTGACAGATCGGAGAGTTGGGCCATAATTAATAAAATGAATTTCAACAAGGATAAATGTAAGGTATTTCACTGAGGGAGGAAAAATGAAATGCACAAATATAGGATGAGAGATGCCTGGCTGGAAAGCAGGACATGTGACAAGGATCTAAGGGTCATAGTAGATGCTTGTATTGATAACTCAGGAAGTTAGGAACACAGAAGATGCCTTCTACTGAGTCAAACTACTGGTCCATCTGCCTCCATATTGCCAACAGAGATGGGCTACAATGGCTCTCCAGGATTTCACCAAGTTGCTTGGAGTTGCCAGAGATTGAACCAGCATGATCAGCAGGTGCTCTCACCCAGAACTATGTGTTACCACCGTGTCCTGGCCTGGCCTTTGGGGAACCAGAGATATCTTTTGATATCGCAATTTGGCCCTACTCTGCTACCAGCCAAGTGTTTGTGAGGCCCGCCGAACGAGCGCGAAGCTAGGCATGGCTACTACTTGCTGCTCCCAGCAAACCAAGTCAGATATTGCCAGATCTGCCTTAGGGGACCTCCTGAAACAAACACCTTCATTACAAATGCACGCTACCACAAAGGGACCCCCTGCCCTGACAGAACACCCCGGTGAGCTAGGTACTTAACTGCCGAGCTAGCAACATCTACATACCGGCCATACCATTGGCAACTCGAAATTTAACTCAATCATGCAAATTCTGACCTTTCGGAGGCTTTGTCTCCAACCCAAAACTTACTGTTTTTGCCCAAGACCAGACTAGCCTGTGGTCGTTCTTTCCCCAATAAATATCCCCCACTCTGAGAGCTCTTTGGAACTCTCGCCGGATCGCTTGGACTTCACTCTGCCTTGCTGCCGCTCGGTTCAGCAGATTCCCCTCGGCCGCCACACCAGGTTTCCTCTTCTTCAATTGGCTTCCCTAGGACTGCAAGACAGGTGGCGTATCACCCATTCCCCTTGAAACTCTATTTTCCTTTCCTAGATAGGAGTGTGTTTGTGCTTTTCTTTAATAACTGTTTAATACATCTATTTGTTATTTGAACTATTTGCCTACTCACTGACCTGACGCTGTAGACATAGGGTAAAAGATCCCTGCTAAGTTACCCTGCCTCTTGTTAGTCAAGAGAGTGCTTCAGCTAATCTCCCCATCTTTGCTTGTTGTTGTTGGTTGGTTGGGCGCCCCTCCCGGGACCCCCAATTCACAGGGTAACATATGGTGCCTTCCCAACGTTAGAACTGAATGCATGCATGGGGTCAAATGTCCATCCATCCAGTGCCTCATTCCTTCTTCCAAAGAAACCAACCAAGAATCCTGGGAGCCCAGAAGCATAACACAAAGATGACCGGTATACCCTGATGTGTGCTCCCAATATCCAGAAATCTTTTTTTTCTTCATGTCTGGATGTGGGGTTCTTCTGGATTCAGTGACCAGAGCTGAAGCCACATCAAAAAGATTCTGTAGGCCTAGAAGGCATAACACAAAGATGATATACCCTGATTTTGTTCCCAAAACCGTGTTTTTTTTTGTCTGATGTGGTTTTCTGGATTCATGACCAGAAACTGAAGGTTCCACATGCTAAAAGACTTAGGCCAATTGGGTTTCACAATCGATTTATGGACTTGGTGCTTGCTGTTTTCCATTTTCTGGTTTCCTGGGCCACTGCTAAAGACAAGACCTGTTTCCATGAAGGGCGGAGCTTTCTTTTCAGTTGCAGTTCTGGAGTGGGTGGCATGGTCCATGAGGCTTCTGTCTCCCACCTTTTTTTTTTTACCGATTCCTCCAGCCATTCCAGGGGTGGCAAATAGCAACAAATCCACACAGTATTTTGAAAGGGGGAAGAGATACACCTCCACTGCAGCAAGGAGAGACAACTGGCCAAAATTGTATTGGACAGAGAAGATCCATCAAATCAATGGGATTTAGCCATGTGTTGATTCCTCATCCAGCAATTGCTTCAATGGGGCTACTCTGGTTGACACTCATCAACAGGATTTTGTCCAAGGTGGCTGGAAGTTGGGATTTGTTTTTGATGGATAATTTAGAATAAAAAACTCCACTTAATTGACATTTCTCCTTCTTGTTTTCTCTCCTTCCCTCCTCTCTCTTTCTTTCTTGAGGTACAGATGGGGATCAGCCTCCTGCCTCCACCTATCCTTTATGGGTCTCCTGGCCACCAGCTCTTTTATGCATGGTGAGTCTCTGTTGGTTTGCTGAGAATCCAACCTGTTACCCAAGATAGAAAAATTGCACTTCATATATTCCCAGACTGCTATTTCCACATGTAAATTAGAATTAAAAAGCAGCCAGGTCTATTGACAATTGGAGCTGTTATTTAAATTGGCAATTTAAAAGTTGAAGATGTGAATGGACACATGTAAAGACTCATCATTTCTCCAGAGGCTAAGCCACTCCTCTTGGGGCTTCATGGTTTCCAGGCCTTCTACCATTTTGGTCACACTCCAGCTTCTCAATATCCTTTTTGAATTGTATTGCCCAGAACTGGACACAGGATTCCAGGTGGAGTCTGACCAAGACAGAATAGAGTGGTACTATCATTTCCCTTGACCTAGACACTAGACTCCTATTGATGCAGCCCTGAATCACATTGACTTTTTTAGCTGCCCCATCACACTGATGGCTCATGTTCAGCTTGTGGTCTAAGGCCATTTCTGCCCTACACTGTTATAGTGCTATTATTCCACTTTCACCATCCTGTGCAATTCTAGGGCTTGTAGTTTACTGAGGCCAAAGACCTCTCTGGGTAAGAATTTTCAATGCCGCTCCTTAAACTAAAAGGCCAAGGATTCCATGGGATGCTGAAAGTGGAATAATAGCACTATAACAGTGCAGGGCAGAAACGGCCTGAGACTCCTAGACCCCTTTCACAAGTATTGTGGTCAAGCCAAGTGTTACTCATCCTATCTCTGTGCATTTCATTTCTTCTGACCAAGTGTAGTACCTTACATTTCTCCCTATTGAAATGTATTTTTTTAGTTTTGGCCCAGCTCTCTAACTTGTCAGAGTCATTTTGAAATTTCTCCATAATGGGAATTATGAGGGGCCCCCAGCCATTATTGAACTGCAATTTCCAGTATTCCATGCGTTGGGCTGTGCTGAGTAGAGCTTCTGGGAGTTGAAATCCAGCCTTATCTGAAGGCAAGGGACACACAATTCCTACCTTTAGCTGAGTTCTTGACTAAAGGCCTGCCTATACTTTGCCATCTCAGGTATAGAAGCCACCAGTTGCCCCAATGGCTGGCTGAGCTTCCAAGGAAACTGTTACGGGCTCTTCGCAACAAAGCTCACATGGAGTCAGGCCGAGGTAAGATGCTCCTCCTGCTGATTATGGGAGCAAGAAGAGAAAAAAGCAATCAACCCATCCTGTTATTTATATTCTGCATTATCCTCAAGATGGAGGCTCAAGGCAGCTTTCAGAATAGAAAGAGATATAGTCAGCTCTCTACATTTGCAGGTTTTAACTTTCATGGACTTGAAAGCTAGTAAAATGCAGGCTGGACAGGGCTGCTGTTAGGTGGATTTGTAATTGGTTGACCGACCGAACCCAAAGGGTGCTACTCACCAATGGCTGCTTTTCACCCTGGAGAGAAGTGAGTAGTGGGGTGCCATAGGGCTCTGTCCTGGGCCCAAGGCTCTTCAACATCTGCATCAATGACTTAGATGAAGGAGTGGAGGGCAGGCTGATCAAATTTGCACATGACACCAAATTGGGAGGGGTTGCTAATACGCCAGAGGACAGGATCAAATTTCAAAATGACCATGACAGATTGGAGAACTGGGCCAAAGCTAAGAAAATGAATTTCAACAGAAAGAAATGTAAGGTCCTACACTTAGGCAGAAAAAAATGGAATCCACAGATATAGGATGGGGGACACGTGGCTGGATGTGTGAAAGGGGTCTAGGGGTCTTGGTGGACCACAGGCTGAGCATGAGTCAGCAGTGTGATGAGGCAGCCAAGAAAGCCAACACGATTCCTGGTTGCATCAATAAGAGTATGGTGTCTAGATCGAGGGAGGTAATGGTACCACTCCATTCTGCATCGGTTAAACCTCATTTGGAATACTGTGTCCAGTTCTGGACACCTCAATTCAAGAAGGATATTGACAAGCTGGAGTCTTCATTGACTGTACTCCTGCCTATGTCAGTCAAAGGATTCCAGCCATAGTCTCCAGTGATTGGACTGTGTACTGCGTTTTAGTTCTGCCTAGTGATGCATCCCAAATAAAACCCCTTCCTTTTGTGCCATTCAGACTGCCTGCCAAATGTTCAGCCCAAATAGCCATCTGGTCTCCATTCTCTCAGAGCATGAGGGAAAGATGCTAAGTCGATTCCTTCATACCAAAATCAGTAAGAATGAAAACGTCTGGATTGGATTGTATGATTCCACTGGGGTGAGTGCCTAGCCCTTGGCTTTCTTCTTTCTGACGGAAACACTGCCCAAGTATTCACTGGATGTGAGGAACAGAACCTTCTATGTGGAATTTAGGTGGAGGGAGAAGGAAAGAATATGACTAGAAATTAGAGGAGGATGAGAAGGGATGGGAAAGAATTCCATTTGATTCAACAGTTTTGAGAAAAGCAATGTTTGACACCCTCTGAACCTCCTGCCAAGAAGAAACGCATCTTGTCTCATGAATTTCCACACTGGAGAGGCTTATAGAATATTTTAGAGATATCATTGTGGGTAGCCATTTCCAAGGGAGCCATTGTGCTGTAGTGGTTTGAGCATTTGGCTACAGACCTTGGAGATCAGGGTCTGATTCCCTGCTTGGCCATGGAAACCCACCGGGTGACCTTGGGCACGTCGCACACTCTCAGCCCCAAAAAATCCCCATAATAGGTTTGCCCTAAGGTCACCATGAGTTGGAAATGACTAGAAAGCACACAACACCACTGACACCATCTCTCAAAATTCTTTAAATGTGCCAATAAACAGAGGGAAGTAATGAGCTGGTAGACCAGTGTTGGGCAAAGTCTTGCCCTTGAGCTGCATGTGGCCCTCAAGACTATTTCTGAAGCCCTCAAGCCCTCTAACCTCCCTGGACTCTTCTTGTTTTGACCAAAATCAGTCAAACAATCAATCAATAAAGGGGGGGTAAATTACCTGTGGGGACCCCAGGAGCAGCAGTTGAACTTGTAAGTATGTTACAAGTTTACCTGCCCCATTTGTTGTTGTTATGGCCTACGTGTCAACTCCAAGTTATGACAACCCTAATCTAAGATAACCCTAACCGTGGCAAGAGGTTTGACCTTGCTTCCCTCTGAGGTTGAGAAACTGTGACTTGCCCAAGTCACCCAATGGTTTTCCAAGGCCAAGCAGGGATTCAAACCCTGGTCTCCTCAAGCCCAAGTCCATCACTCAAACCCTTGACTCTGCCATGCTGGTTCTTTCTTTTCCCTGTTATGTGCTTCCAGGCTGATTCCAATTTATGGTGCCCCTTGTTGTTGTGTGCCTTCAAGTTGTTTCTGACTTAAGGCAGCCCTAAGGTGAACCAATAATGGGGTTTTCTGGGGCTGAGAGTGTGTGATTCACCCAAGGTCACCCAGTGTGTTTCCATGGCTGAGCAGGGAATCACAGTGCCCACTCTATTCTACTTTGGTCAGACCTTACTTAGAATTGTGGGTCCATTTCTGGGCAGTGCAGTTGAAAAAGGATATTGACAAGCTAGAATGTCTCCAGAGAAGGACCAAGATCATCAAAGTTCTGGTTGCAAGCTTTCTAAGAAATGACTGAGGAAGTTGAATTTTTTTAAACTTGGAGAAAAGAAGACTGAGAGGTGATATGTTAGCTGTCTTTAAATGTCCATGCGCTGGGAAGTTCTTCTTAGCCCAGAACACCTTGAAGTCTGATCATGGGGTAGGTTGTGTGCTTCACAGGGACACATTTACAGATCAGCATGAAGATCTATCGGGGGAGATGCCATAGATTATTTCAATCCTTAGAGAACTTCCTCTAAAATAAGGAAATGGTCCTTTTGCTCTTTCTGCAGACTGGAAAATGGACGTGGTCAGATATGTCAGCAGTGACCTACATGTCTTGGACTCCTGGATCACCTCTTATGATTCAAAAGGACAGTCTTTGTGTTTACTTGCCAGGTGGATATGGTAAGGAGGAGCACAGATGGCAGGTAGTGGTTGGGCATATAGTGACAGGTAGATTTCTTTCTTCCTACCTCTCTCTCTCTCCTCCTCCTTTCTCCAAAAGATGGAGCTCAAGAGCATTTACAAGATAAAAAGAATTGCAAGTAAAAACATGTATTCAGGGATAACTATGTCGGCTGTGCAGTAAAATATAACAAATCCAGAGAAGAGAAATACTTTTATTGGCCAACCAAAATGCACAAAATGCATCTGGCAAGCTTTTGAAACTCCACTGATTTCTTCATCAGGTAAAAAATGTTTTAAAAATCATACCAACTTCACCTCACTCCTGAGCTCCAAGATGAAATAGCTTCCTCTGGAGGCTAGATAGGCTGAGTAGCAGGATGTATCAATTCTAGCCAAATGAAAATCTCCTTCTTCACTCAGTTCTTTCCAAATGAAGGAGAAGGCTCTCAAGTAGTGCTGTCTTCTGCAGAAGATGTAACAGCAACCTCTGTGAACCTCTGCCTTGTAACCAAGGCCAGGAAAGGATCCTTATTAAGAAAAAGAAACTGTGAGTAGAACGGATACTTTCTGCTTATTTTGTGGCTATCTTTCAGATTTTGTAGAATGGAATGACGGGGCATGTGAGGTGAGGCTGAACTACATGTGCATGATGAGCGTGGTTTGAACACCAGGAAGAAAGCAAAGAGAACTATACTTGGACGTCAAGGGTTGGAGAAACTTTCCTTTGCCCCCCCCAGCCCCCTGTGTTCACAACCCCTGTCCTTGGGACCATCTGGACCTTGCCCAGAGTTTCTCCATGCAAAATCAATAAACTGCCTTTCGAGCATGGGTCTGCCTAATCTGCAGTCAACCTAAGATGAATCAATTCGTGTGGTTCCACTTTTGTGTTTGTTTGTATGATCTTTTCCAAAAACTCTTATGTTTTTTTCTTGTTACAGTTGTCAAGAGACAGATCCTCTTGTGTCTTTTGTCTTATGTACATATTGTCCTTTGTCTTATATACATATCCAGTTGGGTGTATGAGATCTACTGCTACGTGCAGGTTGTAATGAGACTTCAATACTTACATATGACAAAGTACATATTGAAGCCTCATCCCAACCCGCACATAGAAGTAGACCTCATACACCTGACTGGAGACTCATCCCAAACCCACTGCATGTAACAGAAGCAGGCCTTTTCATGTTTTTTTGCATCAATTTTATCCCATTGGATCTGAGGGTAATAAATTTTTAATGGGGGCTGGCATCATGCTAGTGACCCACGCTGACGTAAGTCCCATTTACACCTGTCTAAGTAATGCTTAGGTCATTGCAGAGGTCAGAATTCTCTACAGGCCTTGTAATGATCAAAACCTCTTCCCTCTCAGTCCCTTCTACAAAGTAACCTTTTAGCTGCTGCCATCACCCCAAGATTATACTGTTCCATTACTACATCCCAATCATGAGAGTTATCCCACCAGGCTTCCGTGCTGCCTATGGAATCTTATATGCGTTCCTGTGTTAAGGGTTCAAGTTCATCTTGTTGATTTCCCATTAGTGAATGGCAGGGGGTTGGGCTTGGAGACCCTTGTGGTCTCTTCTGGTTCTATGATTCTACAACATCTAAGAATATTGAATGGGTCTGCTTTGAATGGGCCCTAACCAACAGAACTCCAACTAAGAGGGAGAGAAATGTAGGTGAAGGTTATAGAGAGTATAAGCTGGAGGTCTGTAGATACAAGGGAACTCCTTTAAAGCTCAGACTAAAAACCAAAATAAATCCACTATCTCCTTGACATTGGAACCACCAGTTGCCACCCTCTTTCAACCTGGAGGATTCCATGAAAAGATAGACTGGTATTTATTTACAAAGCTTTAGATGCATCTATCCTGCCTTCAAGTATTGGCTGATGAGTAAAATCTGACTCCACAGCATACCTGAAGGCAGGGTAGTAGCTTCTGAAGGAAGGGTAAATGAAGGATTCTGTTTCCTGCTTCCTAGAACTCTCTGGTGTCAGATAATTGAGTTTTTCATAGTCCTGCTGCTGCAAAACGAACATTTAAGAGGTGGTGACTTGAGTGCCATTCCATCAACTTCCTATTCAGGATACTGTAGGTGTTGGGGTTTCCCTCTATTATATGTGTGGGGAGGTATACTGGATGGGTTATGCAGTACTAAAATGCCTGTAGTACATGTAATTGGCCTGATTGTTAGCAGCTGTTAATTGTAGTAGCATACTTTCGCTTACGATTACCCAAACATCTTGAGTTCACATGTGATAGTCTCATAGCAACCGCTTTGAGCTGAAGATACACGGTCAACCTTACTGACTTCTGTGGGAAGGTGGGAATTGTTATAACTTACTGTCTGTGAGAAATTTACCAGCCTGAATCTCTCAATTCAAGTGTACTCTGCTCTGACTCCTTAATACATCTTGCTTAACGCATGTTTATTTTGTGTGTTTGAATCGGATCCTGGCAGTAGGTGCTTTGGATCCCACCAACAATGTCACTTGAAACAGATGTTGTCCTCCACCCATCTCTGTCTCTTTATAGAAGAATCGAAGGTTCTCTACCTTCCCATTATCAATCAATATCCAGTTAAATTTCTCAAAGTTAGCAGGCAGATCAGCGTCAACATCCCCCTAAGGAATCTCTTAAGCTTTGGATCTTCAGCATCTTTTATATGGCAGGAAAATAAACATGTGGCTTTCTAATCTTTTATATATATACTAGTGTATATACCCAGCATTGCCCCAGATTTTGTTTTCTCATAGGTGATACTTGTTAGAAAGATTTGAGATCCTGTTTCTCTGATTCCCCAAACTGTCTTGTCCAGTACCTGTAACTTTCCTTCATATTCCCCAGTCTAATCTGTATTCAGAGTTATTAACATGCAGAAGTTGGGTTCTTGAGGGGATACGCTGCCCTCCCCCTTGCTGCTAGACCTCATCTCCATAGCAACCAGCCAGGCTGAAGAGCTCTCTGACTGACAATTCTAAAGGCCCCTCCCTAAACTGCAAACTCCAGGATTCCTTAGAATCTTCACAGGCAGCCAATCATATGAGGTCTTCTTGCTTGCCTGACACAGACAAACTCACAAACTTTGACTTTTATATATTAAGATTACGTAAAACAGTTAGCCCACATAGTTACACACTCCTTATGGAAGATCATAATATCACAGAAAGGGTTCAACCTAGGCACATAATCCTTAATGGACACAGCAGAGGCCCTTTCCGCACGTGGGAAAGGAACCACAAAAAGAAAAACGCTACCTCACTGGACTTCTTCGGCGTCCGGGCGAGTCCGTTGGGATGAGGAGCAGTGCGAGCTCATCGCTCCACACTGCTCCGGCGTCCAAAATGGCGGCTTCCGGTTGGTGGAGGCTCTCCACCAACCGGAGAAGCTCGCCAGCCTAAAGCCCGCCCCCGGCAGATCTGCAGACACGCACTTGTGCGCGCCTGCAAATCTGCACCTGAGCGCGGGGACGGAGCGACACGGAGTTGCGCGCTCCGTGCTTTTTAAAAACCTCTAAAAAGAGGTTTTTAAAAAGCACACTGCGCAACCAGTTCCGGTCACTCTGAACCGGACTGAGGTGTGGAACTACAAAAAGTGGTCCGCCCCAGTCCACTCTGCGGTGTAGAAGACCTCCGTTGGAGGTCACTTTGCACCGTTTTAATAGCCCAGTGCGGAAAGGGCCATAGTTTACACACATAATTTCTATGGAATTCATATGATCCAGGTGTTTTATACATGCAATCCCTTAAAAGGAACATTTATTTTATTTCTAAGGCACTTACTACATGTAGTTTATGAGCATAGTACTTGTGGTACACTGCAGTGGCAAAATACATCAGTTACACAATTTTGAGGCATCATAAACGACATTTCTTTGTTTGAGGATTTCTCAGACAGGCGTTTACATACTTCGGCAAATGTGATAGCATTTCAGCATTTCCAGTACATTGCATTCCCTGTGAAGAATTTAGTGCAGATACTTTTCAGTATCATTCAGGACGGAGGAATTGTTGTTGTTGTTGTTTACCATCAAACTGAATTTAATTTATGGCAACTATGGCCATTTCCGCACCAGGCTGTTATGGCGCTATGATTCCTCTTTCAACATCATATGGAATCCTGGGGTTTGCAGTTTGTGGGAGGGGCCGGATGCTGAAAGTAGAATCATAGCGCTATACCAGCCTGGTGCGGAAATGGCTTATGTCTGTGACCTCCAAGAGCCCTGATCTTCACGTGCCTCCTCAGGTGCTGCAAACTCAGGGCAGACATGTTCAGTAAAATTGCATGGATACAACGGCTCTGCTCCCGTTGGGACTGACAACCGAACCAAGGCCCCTGTGAAAAGTTTACACGTCTGGAAATAAGCTTCTGCGACCATAGTTGGAATATCTCCATTGGCCAGCAGTAATAACAGCACAATCCCAAGTGTAAAGGAACATACACAGGTACATGATACCATCGGGCTTCTATCCAATCTGTTGCAAATTCTTCATTTATTATTAAAGAGAAGGACAGAGTCTTATGACACCTATACCTGATTTATTCCACACTTTGCTTTTCGTGGACTCCACCTCTTCTGGGGAACATTTGCTTCTTGCATCTGAAGAAGAGAACTGAAATACACATACTGAAATAAGTATTAATGATGCTGTGAGATTCTCTCCATCTCTTTAGGCTGAAACAGACTAATACAGACTGATTGTTTTTAGAATAATCTTAGCAGGTATCAGCCTTTCTTACACCAAAAATAGCTCCAGTAGATCTAACTACATTCTGCCTTTTAAAATCAGCATTTATTACATAAAGTAAGGAGTCTTTGAGACTGATTTTATTTCAGCATAAACATTTGTGGATTTCAGCCCATGTCTTCAGCTGCGAGTTGGCTTCTTGCAGCTGGAGAAAGGCTCTGAACAGAAGCTGGTGCTGAAATAAGCAAGTATTAAAGATGCTGTAAGACTCCTTTCTTTCTATGTTTTTTTTTCTTTTAAAAAAACAGAAACCAACCAAGACAACCACCTCTCTAAAAATGTTCTCATTTATGACTGGGTTTTGTGTTTCTTCTCTTTAGGAAGTTGGTGGCTGCTTCTGATCTCTTGAATATGGAGAAATTTCCTAGCAGCATTGAAACCATGAGGACAAGATTGAGCGATGGCCTTTCATAATCCCAAAGTCTTTGTAATCTTGTTCACCAACACAATGTGTCACGTGTTGATGAATTTTCTGCCCAAGATACTGGATTGGGAGATGGATATAAAGTCCCACATGGGCAGAACTATGAATCGTCTTCCCTCTCGACCTGCCAAAACCCATCCTTTATCTACTGATCCATCCCCAAATAACAATCCATTAGGCCAGTGAAGAATGGGGGAGTGCAAGGGAATCATCCACTTATGTTCCCATAGCTGGAAGAACAGCAATGAGGCATTCATCCATGACCTCTTCCAGAAGTCCTGGAAGAAGAACTCACTGCTGTAGGAACATCACTGAAGGTTTATGTGCTGCTCCTCCATTTCCCAACAACTATTTAATTGGCTTTTGGGGTGACCGCAACAGTTAAAAGGTGGGTTTGTGAGAGGGATTGAGAGGGGAGATGTTTTGTAGTTGGCCTGGGTGAAAGCCTGATTATTGTGCAAGGTCTGTAGAAAATTCTGGACTTTGCAACAACCCAACCATTACTTCGGCAGATGTAAATGGGATTTACACCTGCATAGATCAGTAGCATATGCCACCTCCCATTAAAAATAAATTGCTACTCAGATCCAACAGCATGAAATTCATGCAAAAACATGAAAGCACACTTTTTTTCATTCTATTTTTATTGAATCATTTAAAATTATATTATTAGCAGTTACATGGTTAATAACAACTAATGAGGGTCAACAATCAAATCAACAAATCATTATTTCTTCAATATTTCTTCATTCTTTCACTCTTTTCTTCATTCTTGTTTCTTCTTCTGACTTCAACTGGACTTCCACTGTTGTTTTCCCTTTCATATCAGTTTTGTAGTGCATAATTATATATGTTACACACTTTTCCCCATACATTTACAAAATTTTTACATACATTTGCATAAAAACTAGACAAAAAAACAACAAAAAATTAATTACTTCCCTTAGTTACTAACCCCTTTCCTTGATGTTACGATCATGTACCTTTTACTTATACTTCCTTCCCATGTTTCTTTCAACAAAAATCTCTGAATCACCAGTGTCGTTCCTCCTAATTATATTTCCCCCATTATAGCACGATATGACATTCTACCTCACTTTTAGCATTAATTTTCAAAATTCTCTCCCATTCTTACTTTTACATATAAACATACATACAAATATACCTCTGCCAGAATGTCTGGAACATTTACACTTATGTAACTTCTTACTCTATACCTTATTTTTACCGTAGTTCTATTATTGATTTCAAAGTCAAATATATCAGACTTGTACTTATTCAATAAATGTTCTACCCCATTTCCTTCAAAGGAACCTCGTTATTGGGTCCCACCCCCTCATTGTTTCTCAGATTTCTCCTTGATTTTTGCAGTTACTTGATCATTTTCATTCATTTCTAATATTTTTAGCATCCACTGTTCTATTGTGGGGATTTCTGTATCATGAAAGCACACTTCCATTACATGTCGTGGGCTTGTGACAAATGTCAGTTGATTCACATGAGGTCTGTTTTATGTGTAAGATTAGGTGGAGCCTCTGTATGTAAGCAAGACAAAGGACCCAAGAGGATATCTCTTTTAATAACCGTGACAATGTGGTTCTTGAAGCAATAAAAGAAACATTTGGAGAGGAACCTTTGAACAAACATGAAAGCAAAACCAAAAGGATTAATTCATCTTTAGTAGACCAAAAATTGGGCAGATACATGTTCAAAAAACAGTTTATCGATTTTGCCTGGAGAAACCCTGGCAAAGATCCAGAATGGCACAAGGGCAGGAGATCTGAATACAGGAGGTCATCAAGCAAAGGTAACGTCTTTAAGCCTTGATGTCCAAACATAGCTTGCTTTCTGGCACCAGGTGTCCCTTGCAGGCTGAGCCATACAGCTCCTTTCAAATTAAATTCATCATGCATAGGTAGTTCATCTTCCGTGAACATGGAGCAGCATCCCATTTTGCATAATCTGAAAGACATCCGCAAAGTAAGCTGAAAGCTGTCTGTGGTTCCACCACACTTGCTTTCTTGGCCCTGATTGCAAGGCAGAGGTTCACAGAGGTTGCTGTTACATCCTGCAATGCACAACTCCATGGTGGGAATCCTTTTGGTTAATCCCAGCTAGAGGAGACCCTCTGAATCTATTCTTCAATGGCCAGTCAACACATAGGTAAATGTCACGATTTCGGAGGCTCTGCTTTGTCTGGGACAAACAGTAGGATTGAGGTTCACGTGAAACAATTATACTTGTAAGCCTCTGCTTACACATTTCTGACCTCAATACAAAATGGCCAAAAATAAGGACAACCACCTCTGTAAGGGACCCTACAGAGATATGGGACACCAGCAGGATTCAGGCCAGGCTGTTCTTTTTGCGGTGAGAGGCCCACCGTTTTGTCAGGAGATGGGAGAACCTTCCTGCTGATGGAATGTGCCTTCCTAGTCCTTCTGCTTTATTTTCCCCACTATTGTATTATCTCACTGTTGAAATCTGCCATTTTGATAAAGGCTGCTGAGAAGTGGAATATAGACATATAAATAGATAAATATGAACATGGCACTTCTTTAAAAAAAATATTTATGGCTTAGAACCTATTGTTAGTTCAAACCAGAGCAGATTCACTGGCCATTTCTGCACTAGACTGCTATAGTGCTATTATTCCACTTTCAACCTCCTATGGGATCCTGGGGTTTACAGTTGAGGGAGGGGAATTTAGAATTCTCAGCCAGAGAGCTCTTTGGTCTCAGGAAATGACAAACCTGAGGATTCCAGAGGAGGTTGAAAGTGGAATAATGGCACCATTAACAGTGTAGGGAGGAAATGGCCACTGTCTTGATGGAATTCATTTGTGAGTCATTCAACAAGGGATTCAGTTGGCCTGCTCTTGTGGAGAGAATCTAACATCTCTATCAGTTTTGATGCCACAAGGCTTCAAGAGATTGTAAATCTTTTTCAGTAAGCATTCTTAGAGCACCCTGGGCTGTGAGAAGAGATGCACATTTTACCTTACTTGTTCTTAGGCACAAGAATGAAGAATGTTAGAGAAGATTTTTTTTCCCCACTGGACAATTTTCCGAATGATTTTTCGCATTGAGATGGGGGTTGAATTCTATTGAATGTTGAAAGCGGAATAATAGCATTATAACAGTGTAGGGCAGAAATGGCCACGGACAGTAACCAGCTGGCCGTATCAGGACCAAGTACTGAGCCCAGAGAAAAGAGAGAAGAGCTTCTTCTCAGAGGAGTCGGTAGCCCTTGTAGAATACCAGACAATGTTTTAAACAGTTTTAACTCCACAGTCAATTTAATACTATTTTAATTGTAACATACTTTATGTTTTGAGCAATGTTTGTTTGTACCTGTCATCCATTTCATCTTGTAAATGATTCAGAGCCCCATCTTTGGGGGGAAAGCCACAATACTACAACAGCTAAACACTACACTCACAACCCACGTTGTCGGCGTTCCTCCTCACCATATCTGGATGCCAAGTGGACACACATATTCTCCTTCTGATTTATGATGGGTTGCGGAGGGGGCCAAGCCACATAGGTCACTGCTGACAGATCTGTCCACTTCCACAGTCCAGTCTGCAGAAAGAGCAAAAAGACCAGTTCTTTCTTTTAGGTAAAGTTCTCCATTGATCAAAATAATCCATCTCCTTTCCTCCCAGATAGATCTCCATTCTGATTTGCAAACATCCCCTAGAATGTACCATGCTAAAAAGAACTACACAGAGCATGGGAGCTGGGAACCTACTAAATTCTTTTGTTGTATGTGTGGGTGGGAGAGAAGGAAAGAGGTGGAATGGGGGAGATATATCATAGAATCATAGAATCAGAGAAATGTAGAGTTGGAAGAAACCCCAGGGGCCATCCAGTCTAACCCCCTGCCATGTAGGAACCCCCTCAAAGCACTCCCGACAGATGGTCATCCAGCCTCTGCTTAAAAACCTCCAAGGAAGGAGACTCCACTACACTCCGAGGCAGCAGATTCCACTGCCTGACAGGCCTGACTGTCAGGAAGTTCTTCCTGAGGTTCAGGTGGAATCTCCTTTCCTGCAGCTTGAATCCATTGCTCCTTGTCCTAGTCTCTGGAGCAGCACAGAACAAGCTCACTCCCTCCTGGACATGGCATGCCTTCAAATATTTAAACATGGCTATCATGTCCCCTCTTCACCTTCTCTTCTGCAGACTAAACATACCCAGCTCTCTAGTCTATCCTCATAGGGCATGGCTTCCAGGCCCCTCACCATTTTGGTCACCCTGCTCTGGACTTGCTCCAGCTTGACCAGGTCCTTCTTGAACTGAGGTGCCCAGAACTGGACACAGTATTCAAGATGGGGTCTAACAAAAGCAGAGTAGAGTGGTACCAGTACCTCCCTTGATCTAGACACCATACTCCTATTGATGCAGCCGAGAATTGCATTGGCTTTCTTGGCTGCCGCATCACACTGCTGACTCATGTTCAGTTTGTGGTCTATTAAGACTCCTAGAACCCATCCTATATTTCTGTATTCCATTTTTTCTACCTAGGTGTAGGACCTTACACTTCTCTCTGTTGAATTCCATTTTGTTAGCCTTGGCCCAGCTCTCCAATCTATCCAGGTCATTTTGAATTTTGATCCTGTCCTCTGGCGTATTAGCAACCCCTCCCAATTTGGTGTCATTACAGATGATCATTGTCCTCCCATGGAAATTCACGATTTGCTCCAAACTGGAAGTGGTTTCAATTCCAGACTGTGACAGATCCCTTTTCCCAGGCTAGCCCTACAGTCCCAACCCTTGGAATTCTCCCATTCACCTTGTCCTTTCCCTCTCCTCCCCTGAAACCCTTTCTGGATTGGGTTCCTGGGATTCAGGGGCCCTTAAATGTAGACCTGCAGTTGTGTTGTTGCATGGATTCTTTATGGTAGGTGTGGCCTGACTCCTTATCAAGTTTGGAAGAGACAGCCAGAGGCGGTTTTTAAAAAGAATAACAAATGTTGGTTTATTGAAACTCCATAATAACACATTAGCTCTTGAACAATCTCTTCTGCCACAGCTCCCCAGAACAGAGTCAGTTCTGACTAATTTTCTTGTCTCTGTGAAATCCAAAACTTATCCTTCTCAACTGTCTTCTTCTCTGTCAAATCCATTCCCTGTGTCTATCAGCTCCAAACCCTGTTTGCTCTGTAATAAATGGGGACAACAGAAGGATTACTTTAATATGCAGTGTTTACCAGGTAATTGGCATACCTATGGAGGGGGGCAAACTGAGGACATTGTCCAGCTGCCCCCCAAGTGAAATTGTCTTTCTGTCCTCAAATTTCTAGCACTACAGAGAGTAAGACACTGAAAATCATTCACATGTAGAATTTTTCTCTATTTGCTCTGTTCGTATTCCCTTGGTCACTTTGCCTGGCCCTTTTCTTCGGATTCCTAAAGTGCATTTCAAAATATTCAGTGGAAATTTTAAGTTCCTGGGAATGATAGAAATTTGGGGAGAGATGGGAAATTTCACAAGGGGCATAACTTTTATGGGGGTAATGTTCTCATCCCCCACCATAAGCACACCCTTGGATTAACAGGTTTTTGCTCTGAGCCAGAATTGCAATTCATATGTTCCAGCACCATGAACATGTAAGAAGATTCAGGGTGATCAAGACATGAGCATATCTAGTCCAATGTTCTGTTCCCAAGGTGACTAATTAGTTGCCCTAATGGTAAGTCTTCAGGAAAGAAGGCATATCATATTTTAGCCTGCATTAAGAGGACCATCGTTTCCAAGGCAAAGGAAGTCACAGTCCCACTTTGTTCTGTGCTGGCCAGGCCTCCTCTGGAGCCCTCCGCTCAGTTCTGGGTGCCTCATTTGAAGAAGGACAGAGACAAGTTGGGGAGGTTCAGAGAAAGGCAACCATGAGAACATGAAGTATGGAGAACAAATCCTATGAGGAAAGGTTGAGGGACTTGGGCGTGTTCGCCTTGGTGAAGAGAAGTCTACGGGGGAACAGGATTGCCCTCTTGAAATACCTCAAGGGCTGCCCCAGAGAGGAGGGAGCAGGCCTGTTCTCTGCTTCCCCAAAGGGTAGGGCCAGGTATAAAGCTTTGAAGTTACAGGAAATAAAATTCCAGTTGAGCACTAGATGGAACTCCTTGACAGTAAGAGCAGTCCAGCAATGAACTAAAATTATCTTATGGGGGAATTCATTCAACACAAAATTTGCATAGGTAAATTTGTATATCATGGGGTTTTCTTGGCCAGATTTGTCCAGCAGAGATTTGCCTTTGTCCTCCTCTGAGGCTGAGAGAGTGCGACGTCCAGGCTCACTGCTGACATGACAGCAAACAACAACAAGATTTTTCCAATTACGTCTTTGCCCTAGCTCTTTGCTCTCCTCTCTGGGAAAGAAACAAGCAGGGGTAGACATTTCCCCTACAGTTTCAGCACCAGAGACTGCCACCCACAACTATACTTCTAAAATACCATGTAAACTTTGCCAGTGTGGGAATTATGGAGGCAAGCTGCATTTCTTCTTGCCATGAGCCCTGGAAGGTGTTACGTTTCTCAAAACTGTGGAACCAAATGGAATTCTTTTCCACCTCTACTCCTCCTTATCCCACTTCCAGCCAAAATCAGAGAGCTGGAAGGGACTACCAGGAGTCTTAGTCCAATCTCTCAAGCACTCCTGAGAGATGGCCACTCAACCTCGTCTGAAGAACTTCAGAGCAGGAGAGAACACCCACACTATCTCCTCAGGCATCCCATTCCACTGCTGAATAGATCTTACCCCACAGGAGTTTCTTTCTAACGTCTAGGTTGAATCTTTTTTCTTATAAGTTCAGTCCATTGGTTTGCACCTTAGTCAGCGCAGCAGCAAAAACAAGCTTGCTGCATCCTCTAAATGACATCCCTTTAGATATTTAAAAGTGGCTGTCATATCACTCTTTCAGGCCATTTCCGCACTAGACTGTTATAGTGCTATTATTCCACTTTCAACATCCTATAGAATCCTGGCTCTAGTGTAGAAACGCCCTTACTCTCATCCTTTCCTTTTCCCTCTGCCCAGTTCATACATACCAGGATCTGTGTTCCACATCCAGTTGTTATTTGAGTAGTGAGCCCATCAGAAAGAAGAAATCCAAAGACTGGACACTCACCCTTGTGGAGTCATACAATCCAATCCAAACGCCTTCATTTTTATTTTTCTTGGTAAGAATGAACCGACTTATCACAATCCCCTCTTGTTCAGAAAGAATGGAGACGAGATGGCTCCTTGGGTGGAAAGCTTGGCAAGCAGTCTGAATGGGTTCAAGAGAAAGGGGCCTCAGTTGGGATGTGCCACCAACCAGAATGGTCTGCAGTCCATTTACCAGAGACAATCCCTGAAATCTTGTATGCAGCCGGGGGAAGTGTAATAGTCCACCCATACAGCCCTGTACCTCCTGCTTCAGGCAATGGACCAGCCTGGTGAGATACAGCTTAGACTATTCAATGGCTGGAGGATGAGGAGAGAGGGAGGCAAACAAGCATCAGGGACTGTCTTCCATCTCCACCACAGTTCTCCAGGAAGAGGAACAAGGTTGCTCCTTCTTTTCCCTCCTTTCTGGAGAATTGCAGTGGGGACAGGGGACAGTCCCTGCTCCTCAGTTGCCTCCCACTCTGCTTCCACAGCCATTTCACGGCTGTAGAAGATTGACAGTTGGCAGGAGAAGGTTTTGGGTGAGCACAAGAGGGTCCTGAGCACCCCCTTGAACCTCACCCAAAATGAGATATTTGCACACGTAACATCAAGTAAGGCACATGAATATTTTACTGTATATTCATGCAATAGTATTTGGTGTTTGAAGCCTTCAGAGAGGATACATCAGAGCCCTACTGTCTGCAGAACTCACAAGAGGCTTCCAAGCCATGTGTAATGTTGCCATCACTGTCCAGCCTGGCTGCTCCTCCTCCTCCTCTTTTTCTCCAAGATGGTGAACAGCAATGGGGACCTGCAAGGGACAGCTACTGCATACCACCCAATGGGTAGCTGGTAAGAAAGGACAGCACAAAGTGGCCCCCCAAATACACAAATTCTCATCAAAAAACAGACTGTCTTGGGTTTTGTTCACTAGCCTCAATTGCAGTTGATCCTTTCAATATTCTCTTGAATGTTTGAGACAGCATGTAGGTAAATCCAATCAGGACTAAATAGGAGTTATGACTGGTGTCTCATAGGCAAGGAGGGAAATGCTGGATCTTCTCATTCTCACCCATGTGAAGAACAAGACAAGTGAGGACTTCCATGCCTCATGGATGCTCCTTTTGCATTGGTGTCAGTTCCCCTATTACCCCCAAGAAGACCATCTTACCTCAGCATCTCTCCATGACATCTGCATCGAAAAGTATCCATAGCAGTTCTCCTGGATCCTCAACCAGCCATTGGGGCAACTTGTTGCTTCTATACCTATACTTAAGATAGCAAAGCATGGGCACAGCTTCAGCAAATGGCTCAAGTATGGGCAGAAATTGTGTGTTTCTCCCTGCACTTCTTATATGGTTGGACTTCAACTCCCAGACATCCTACTCAGCAGAGGCAGAGGATACTGGGAGCAGCAGTTCAACTATGCCTGTTGGGCTACACAATTCCCATTGTGGAGAAAAAGGCTGACATAGTTTGGATTTTCTTGCACTCTTGTCATGCTCATAGAAAATAAGTAAGGAGAGATGAAAGGAGAGAAATCCCTTAGACAGATGATGGGCATTTTCAGCTGGGACTAAGATGTGGCTTTGCTGAGGACTGAACATGGATGAATGCCAGTGTGGTGTAGTGGTTTGAGTGTTGAACAAGGACTCTGGGAGACCTTAGATTGAATCTCCAACTACTCATGGAAACTGCAACTCCCAGCAGTCCTATTCATGTGGTGAGGGATAGTTAGAGTTGAAGGTCATCACCATCTGGAGAACCACAAGTTTCCCAGCCCTGAACTCAACATTGTGGAAAGGCAGGGTGGAGAATCTGGGTTTTTCTTGCACTCTGCAATGCTCAGAGAAGGTAGGTAGTGAGGGACAGAACAGTATAAATCCCAGGGAGATGATGAGGGCTTTTTCAACTGCTCCTATCTCAATTCAAGCATCTAAATCCAACTGCTAAGCCCAACGAGGTTAGACTATTGAATCAACTGAGGAATGATAAAGTCAACACATATGTAGATTCCATAGATTCATACCTGTATTATAATTTGGAATAGGAAGCAGATTTAGGCCAGGATGGGAATCATTCAACCCTCTGGATGTTGATGGACTACAATTCCAACCAACCCTAGAAAAAGTTGAGGAATACTGGGATTTGTAGTACAATGAAGGTTGGATTTAGACCAAGGGTCTCTGATGCCTTTCACAGCTGGGACACATAGGGCTGAATCCCATTTGTTAGTCTCATATAGACTAAATCCATTGAATTAATTGTTGAATGGTGAGTCAATGCATAGGTAAATCCCATTGCATCAATGGAAATACTCACATTTGGACTAACAACAGAGTTCAGGCCATGTTTTTTCAGAGACTTTCTCTCTCCAGATGAGTCGTGTTTCCTATTAAAATCAAGAAAGACACCCAACTCTATACTCAGCAATGAGCACTAGCGCACAAAGGAGTATTGTCTTTTTGGTAGTGACTCCAAGCTACTGGGACATCTCCCAGAGGCCCAGCATTCCTCCTCCTTACCTTTGATACCTCTCTGAAGTTGTTAAGTCCCACCAATATGTGTAGGGCTTGGTGACTGGAAGGATACCACCGTGAGCCTCTCTATCCCCCTCTGGGAGATGTCCCAGTACCTTGCAGTTACTACCAAAAAAGACCATGCTCCTTTGTATGCTAGTACTTATCAATGAGTATAGAATCGGCCTGACTTTTATCACTACAGTCAGCCCTCTGTATCTATGAGTTCTGCAGCCAAGGATTCAACCAACAATGGTTCAGAAATATTCTTAAGAAATCCAAAAAGCAAATCTTGATTTTGCTGTATACTGAGTACAACATTGGTGTGTAGGTATACCCTATAGTAGCCTCCAACCATTTCACAGATCCTCGGGCTCTCTCTGGCACTTGTTTGAGCTGTATGGCATTTTATACAAAAGAAACCATTTTACTTTGCCACTGTACATAACAGGACGAGCATCCACAGATTCTGATATCCACCAAGGAGTTCTGGAACAAAACCCCAGCAGATACCGAGGGCCACTGTACTGCAACTACTACAGGTGTAACTGTACACTGTAGTTGTTTTTATTCTAAACTACATCTGCAAGCAGAGAATAAATGTTGCTGTGTTGGTGGTGGTGTGCCTTCAGCTTGAGTTCATCTTAGAGCAACCACATCATAGAGAGTTTTGGGGAGCAAGGTTTGTTTTGAAGAGGTTTTCTATTCTTTCCCTCTTAGGCTGAGGTAGTGTGACTTGCCCATGGTAACTCAGAAACTGTCCGTAGTTGAGCTGGGACTTGAAATCTGGTCTTCTGGAAGGCGAGTCCAGCACTCAAACTACTACATACTGCTGGATCTTAGAATGAAAATATGGAAGTACAATTTCCCTGCTTTGATTAGTAAGCTGGATTTTGGGGAAGCCAGTGAGGACTCACCTTTCACAAAAGAGCTGACGACCAGAAGACCCAGAAGGGAGAGGTGGAAGCAGGAGACTGGCCTCCATCTACACCTTGAGAGTAAGAGGTGGGTAGAATGGCAAAGAGAGAAGAGACAGAGAGAGAGAGATTAATTCAGATGAATTATTTCTTTTAAACCATTCATCAAAAAGAAATCTCAAAACTCAGTAACACTGGTTTGAATCCTACTGTTAGTCCTAACTAATGTAGACCTGTTGGATCAATGGGCTTTTACCTCCATGTTGACTTGTTGGGGGTAAAAAGGTTTTCCAAACATTTAGTGTTTTGTTTCTGATTTCCTAAGCAATTCTAAACAAGCCTTCTGTCTTCTTGCAAGAACTGTGTCAAAAGTTAACAAGATAACTCACTGGGAACATGCATTTGTTTACAGAAAAATGTTAGAATGATCTATTTTCTGAGATAAGCAATTTGTATACATTTTCTCTTCCTTTGGAAGCTCTATAAAAATAATGAAGTTTCAATAAAGCTTTGTTCATCTGATCAGACTACTATCGCAGCCAAGCTGACAGCAGAGGCTGAGAAGATGTTCCCTCTTGGCCAACAGTAATTGCCTGTGTCTATGTCTGTGTGGGTGTATGTGGCTCCTTCCCAACCTGATTTAAGCCTGGGAAAAAGGATGGACCGATATTTCAGTCACTCCCAACAGATTCACCACTGAACACTTGATTCTGTGGGCTTACTCTAGTTTGGACTAAACAACAACATCCAGACAATTAGCCTAAATTGTAATGTTAACCCTGATAAGAGTGGAATCCTTGAATCAGTTTGTTTTACCTATGTATTGAAAATTAATTGAAAAGGTCTACTGGACTACGCAATAGGACTCCAGCCAATCATCTGTCATTCCTGCAGTGAAAGTGCACCACTTTCTTCTTCCAAGTTGTTACATGGAGTACTTGCTCCTTCCCACCCCTGGAATGACTAGAGGAATCAAAGAGTCTCAACTCACTTCACTGTCCATCCCTTTGTTCCTGCCGGGCTCATCTGAAATGATGACAGCCTTTCTTTCTCCGCTATGTAACACAGATCCTTCTGGAAAGAGAAGCCCCAGTGGCAGACAGCAGGCACCAAGTTCAGGAGCGAACTAAAAAATAAACTCAGACGTTTTAACTTGGAAAGTAGCTCTGGTTGAGCACTGAGTCAGAAACCAAGAAGTACAAACAAAATGGGCATAATGGAGGAAATATGATATCCTTCAGTTTGGACAACCAGCTTAATTAGGCATAACAATGTTTTATGCAGGGTGGATTCAGTGCCAGTTAGTTCCAGTCACTAAGACCAGAAGAACGTCACATTTCAAACATGCATAAGCCTGATTTCCAGATGTTGGGAGCACACATCAAGAGACACCTGTTGTCTTTGAGCTCTGGTTTTGGCTCCCAGAGCCCTTTGGACCCGGGGATTTGTGAGTATGCAAGGTATACTTGCAAATCTTCTCTTCCATGGGATAAAACATCTTGGAATTCAGCCAACACCCCATGAGAAAAAGAAATAGTTAATCATCATGAATTTAAAATTTAAGATAATTTGTGGTGGTGAAGATAAGCAAGATTTGTTCAGAGCGGGTTTCCCTTTGCTTTACTCTGGGGCTAAAATTTTAATACGATAGTCATTTACATAGAATCGTAGAATCATAGAAATGTTTAACAGTTTCTAAATTTTATTGGCAGAGGATGTAGCAGGCACAGCCTTAGATAGTCGTAACCAGGGTTTTTATTCCCAGGGATGGGAATTCTGCAGCCCTCCAAATGGCCTCCAACTTCAGCTGTTAGCATTCCTCAACACTGGTAAGTTTGTTAAAGGCTACTGCTTGGTGCACATCAATATCTAGAGGACCAGTTAATGCCCACCTTAATCCAGTTGATCTGTTGTTGTCTTTGCCATCCAGTCAACTTCAGCTTAGGGTGAACCAATGAATGAGTCACTTCTAAGAATCCCCATCAACAACTGCTTAGCTCAGGTCTTCCTAATTCAAGACAGCTTCCTTGAATGAGTGACTCTACCTCTGGTGTGACCTTCTTCACTGTCTTCCATTGTCATTACTGTCTTTTCCAATGAGTCATGTGCTCTCATGGCACGTCCAAGGTACAGCAGCCCTAGGTTGATCATCTTGACTTCTAGGGAGAGTTCAGGCTTGATTTGCTGTAGGACCCATTTGTGCTTTTCGCAGTCCATGGTATCTGTAGAAATCTCCTTCAGCACCACATTTCAAATGAACTGATTCTCTTCCTATCGGCTTTTTTCATTGTTTAGCTCTCACAACCATACACAGCAATAGGAAATATGGCATAGATCAGTGGTTCTCAACCTGTGGGTCCCCAGATGTTTGTGGACTTCAGCTCCCAGAAGCCCCAGCCATTATGGTCAATGCTCAGGGCTTCTGAGAGCTGAAGTCCACAAACATCTGGGGACCCACAGGTTAAGAACCACTGGCATAGATGATCCTGACTTTGGTATTCAGTGGTATCTCTATATTTCTTTGCACTTGAAGACCTTGTCTAGTTCTTGCATGGCTGCAAGAACAAAACTGTATTTTGTTTTAATTTTTCACTGTAAGCTGGCTTGGTTCCCATACTGGGATAAAGGCGGAATATAAATTAAACAAATAAGTAAGTCCTTTTTTTTTAATTCATTCAATTTTTCTCTTATGTTTGCCTCCATTATCTGTGACTCCTTATTTCCATTTTTCTCTTCATTTCCAATAATTATTCCCTTAGAAATGAAGAGAGGGTTCCAATGAAGGTTTAAAATAATAATCTATATCATGATACTGCTACTTTCTCTTTTGAGTAAATAGCGTATCTGAAGAGTGCAATGTAAAATTAACTTGTCAGTTCATTCTACTTTCCTGCACTGCTTCAGATTATTGACTATAGCAGTCTTTCAACTATTAATGGTTATCTCTCCATCTTGTGTTCATTTTACTAAAATTCTTTTCTGTCAGGAGATTACTCCATGTTCCAGAGGGCAAGAGCAAGCTGCCAAGGTTTGGTTAGGCTGCTAACTTCCTGAAAAAGCTAACTTAACAAGAAAAAAGTTGCTTTGCTTAAGGTCTGGAAAACAAGTCCTATGAAGAATAGTTGAGGGTCTTCAGCCTAGAGAAGAGACAGGTGAGAGTGAGATTGTTTTCTGCTGCTCTGGATGAAAGGACCAAAATCACTGGATTCAGATTACAATAAAGAAAGTTCCAACCAGAAATGAACTTTCTCAAGGTAAGACCTGTCCAACAGTGGAATGGATTACTTCAGATGGTGCTGGTGGGGTGTCTTTTAAACAGGTTAGATTGCTAGAGATGCTTTACTTATGGATTTCCTATGCTGACAGTGTATTGAACTGGCAGAGTTGAGATCCTTTCCAACTATATGATTCTATGAGATTAATGTCTAGCCCTGCTTTCCTTTCTGCCATGCTGAGGAACCATTCTTGATGGACATTTTGTGGCTTTTTTCTTGTGTGCCCCCAGCGTCTGGGAGTGCTGAATTTGAGGATTCTGCTCAGTGATCATGGAAAATTTGCACTGGTACCCCCATCCATAAATATTCCCCATGCCCACCTAGGTTTTGTGCCCAATTCAGGCCAGGGCTAGCTAGCAATGTCAGTGTCATGCTCAGGCCCCTCCACACCGCTTATTCTACAAGAGATCCAGGAGAGTTGGTGTTCCATAGAGACGGAATAAAAAATGACATCAGTTCAGAAGTGCCAAGCAGGCACAATGGGATGAATGAAGAAATCAATGACTTTGTAATTTGATATCGTTGATACTGCCGGTGTCCTATTCCAGAGTGGGCAAGATCCAACAACCAAGGCCAGCAGATTTAGTTCCAGGCCCATCAAGGCCTTCACCATAAATACACAGGGCCAGCATGGAGAATCCAGAAGAGTCAGAATCATTGCCAATGTCAAAGAATAGAGTTCTACTTGGAAGTGGTATAAGACAATTGAGGATGAGCTGTAGCTGAAACCACACAACAGCTCAGGATCTAATGCATCAAGTTCCCCACCAGAATGTCACAGAAATAAGATTTAACTACTGGGGTCCACCAAGAGCATTATTGCTGTGTTCAACTACTGGAACGTATCCAGAAGAGGATGACCAAAATTGTAAAAGATCTAGTGTCAGGGTTTAACTTCCAGCCTGTGCTTATCTGCCAGCAAGGGAAAGAAAGCAATAGTACTTGTCAAGGAGGAGAAGGAGGCAGCAGGGAGTGTCCGGAGCTAACAAGCCAGTAGTAACGCTGAGCCAGGAGCTGGAAGCCGAAGTCAAGGTCAGTCCAAGAAAGTCAAGAATACCGGAATGCAGAGGCTGTAAAAGCTAGTCTAGTGATTTGCCACGAGCAAAAAAGCAAGCCATGTGGACTGACTTAAATGATAGGGAGAACAGGTGTCCTTCATTAGTGTCCTGTCTCTCTAATCACAGCAAAGCAGCTTCCTTCTGAGCCACCCTCTTCTGTCTCCTCCATGACTGCAGGCTGGGGAGCAAAGATGAATCCTGTTCCCCTAAATCAGTGGTTCTCAACCTGTGGGTCCCCAGATGTTTGTGAACTTCAGCTCCCAGAAGCCCCAGCCACTATGGTCAATGCTCAGGGCTTCTGGGAGCTGAAGTCCACAAACATCTGGGGACCCACAGGTTGAGAACCACTGTTATAAAGTCTCCCTCTCAGCTTGCCTTTCAGAAGGTGGAGGCCCTGACAAAATAGATTGCTCTGTCATAGTTGTTGGCTGTAAGGTCTCTGTTTCTGGCAAGATAAATTCTTCTTTGACGTCCAATCCCTCATCTATCACACCTGGAAGACATAAAGTCCTGTGAGGAATGGCTTAGGATGCTGGGTATGCTTAGTCTGGAAAGAGAAGGTTAAGACTTGGTCTTACCCTCTGGGGCAGCAGAAAACAAACCTGTACTTCCTCTTTATGTCCTTAGTCCTGACTAGAGTAGGGTTGATGAATCACTTGAATTTCCCTGTGTGTTGACTCATCATCCAAGAATAGATTGAATGGACCTACTTCAGTTAGACTGATTCAACAAAATTCTAGTTAAATTTTTTTCTCCCTATTTGTCATGGTTATTAGAAGAACCAAGAAATTTTGCTTTATGTGACATAATTAACTAGAACTGTTGTCATAATTGATATTTTGAACCAATTAATCTATTTCAAAAACACATAAGACAGTTACATTTTCAGTACTCTATCCTTGATCTGTAGAAAATTTCAAATATTGAGGAGATAGAAGAAAGAGCCCTTAGTTCTTTAACTAGCCCAATCACTCATGAATGCAAATGGTCAAGATCCTCGCTGGCTTAGATCTTGGGCCACGGTGCACAGACCATGGAAAGTGTCTGGTTTCTGTGAAGTAACAGCATCGGTAAAACAGATGGACTAGTCTTCTTTAGCTTGATATTTTCCTGACGTCTTGGACTACAACTTCCATATTCCATGCTGCCTGAGGCATTATGAGGATTGTAAACCAAGAAGACTGTAGGCCATCTGCTTTAGGTGTAGCTTTGAGTTAGCAAACAGTGTCCTTGGTTAAATCAAGCTTTGGTGATAATGTACCTCACACGATTGATAAAGACCAAAATCCTCTTAGCCCTTTTCAGTAAGTTAATCAGTCACAGAACCTTAGAGCTGGTAGGTACCCCAAGGGCCATCCAGCCCAGAAATACATAACAAAATCACTCTTCAAAAACAGTCTATTTCTGTCTCAAACAACCTCTTATGATCAAAAAGATCTTCCTCTTCAGTTAGATCATTGGTTACAAACCTGGAAAGATTTAACCTTGTTTGTCACTCTCATCCCCTTGGTTGTGATAAGTTTAAGTTTACAGTTTGGAGACAACAATGAAGATTGGAAGATGTGTCTGAATTACGGATTCTAAAAGCTCTCCTCATGACAGTAGTTCAACGTAAGAGACGTAACACAGTGAAATGCATCTTCCAAACAACATGATTAAATTTGCAAAGTATGGGCAAATTGCAAACTGGATGTCCCAATGCTACCTATTCCCAGTGGGTGTCCAGAGGAGAATGAGTTAGATTTCCAGGAGTTAGCTGGTAGGATTTTAGCGCGTTCTACAACTTAGCTTTCTTTCCCATTTCTCATGTGTAACTCAGGGATAATGCAAATAAAATATGCAATGTTTTTAAAAAAATACTAAAATAGAACCCATGACTGGAAACTACAGATAGATAGATTTCAGCTAAACTTGAGGAGACACTGAGTAGGTGAACACCCATGTTTATATGTCCTATTCAAAAGCTTATGCTTTTTCGATCCAGAATGTTGGAAAATACTGCTTAATCAAACATTCTCTTCTGAGATTGTTAGAGTGAAAACTGGAAACGGTTCCTCTATCTTTAATGGTTGTGAAAAAGAGGGAATCTCCCCAGGTGTTGCCTGTTACCTGGCTGCATGACAGATAACCTGCCATGTCCCAGATAACTTGCTCTCAAAAATTTTGCTCACAGTTTCAAACAGAAGTGTTTATTTTAGAAAAACAAGTAATGCAGCACCTTTCCCCAAAGTTTCTGAGATTACAGCATCTACGTTGGGTACAGGTTTTATGCCTTGTCATGCAAATTTTCTCATACATACCAATGATTGGTTAAAGCCGTAAATGTCAAGTCACCCCACCAGCACAGGCATTTTCCCAGGCTTACAGTTATTTACGTATCTTTCATCCTGGGAGGTAGAAAAAGTTCCTGTCTCCTTATCTATGCAAAGTTGATTCCCATAACACCACCCTGCTATTTTGCTATTCCCCCCCTTTTAAGCTTTTCTCTCTTTCCAGTTACAAAGTGACACTGAATATTACAGCAAACACCCATTTGGAGCCTTGAGATAGTTTAAGTGTTCCAGCTAGGTGCATTGTTGCAGGTAGCAATTAGCAACAGATATATAATAGCATTTCAGCAAGCAATGCTCTATTGGATCTAGCACAGCTATTCTAATACATACCCTGATGCGTACATATGACAGGAGCCATGCATGCCGACACAACCCCTGCTGAAATCCACTGTTCTACACAACCATCAAAGACAAAGTTCAGTTTTCATCTGCAACCCTATCCTCTCTAAACCATTCTCTCCTACTTGCTGTCAGGACAATGGGGGTGTTCTTGTTATTGTGGTGATTGTTGCTTGTTTATATAGCCTTATCCATGTACATGGTGTTTTACGGTAAAACAACCAAACACAATGGGACCTGCCAAAGGCATACAATTTAAAATATATACACACAAATGCAAAGGAATAATAGACCTATATCATGCAATTGAGAAACAAGTCATCCAACTAAAATATTGAGAGAGAGAGAGAGAGAGAACTGACAAATATATGTAATCAAATATACAACATTGTAAAAAACTTCAAATTAAAATTCCAAAAGCTTTGGAAAATAAAAGAGGTTTTAACTGAGATTTAAAAATAACAAGGAAAGGAGCACTCCCCCAAGGTTCAAGGAGACTGTTCCAGGAGGTCTGGAGAAGTGAGTGAAAAAGGATGAAGCCAAGCCAAGGAAGAGGAGGAAACCCTTGAGAAGCTTCACGTTCCTACAACGCAGATCTCGAGCAGGCTGGGACAAAGAAATAAGAGCTAAAGAAGGTTGCGGGGGCGGGGGAGGCCAGGTTTTGAAGGTCTTTGAACATTAAAACAAGAAACTTATACTGAATTCTAGAAGGAATGGATATCTCCTTAATGATGAGATATCAAAAGTGGTTGAACATGATCAAAACGGTGGGCCAGAATGTTGGCTGGAAACCAGAAGCCTCTGGTGAGACAACGGAAGCCCGGTCAAAAGAGGACTACGATAATCAAGGTGGGAAATGACCAAGGACAGTACAGGGCTTTCCTATGCTCTTCTACCCCATTCACCCTGGTTTCCTGTTTTCCTCCATTTGCTCAACCATCTATTGTAACGCATGGTCTCCAACAATCTTTGTTTTTAAGCAACCAGACCATGTGGTCCCAGGAATTCCCAGTCCGTTCAGTCACATAAAGGTTCCTTCTTTTCCTCTTTCTGGCCATTTCCGCCCTACACAGTTCTAGTGCTATTATTCCACTTTCAACCTCCAGTGGAATTATTCTGGGGTTTGTAGTTTCCTGAGGCCAAAGAGTTCTCTGGCTGAGAATCCTCAAGGACCCTCTCTAAACGGCAAACCCCGGGATCCCATAGGAGGTGGAAAGTGGAATGGTGGCACTAGAACAGTCTGGTACAGAAAGCCCCCCCCATCCCCCTGGCTTTTCTTTCTGCCTCAAGATGGTGAGCTCCAGGTCCCTGGAAGTGCTCCTTTTACCTGAAACTTTCCTCAGATAGTCAGGATTCAGGCCATCTACGTATATATGTTCTGAATATTCATTTCAAAGTAACCAGTAAGGCTTTTAGTTTAGACATTTTGGCTACCGCCTGTCTCTTCTACTTTGCTGGAATTAGTCTCGAGGGGGATGTGTTGGAGATTCAGCCCATTCCCCTGTGCTGAAGGAGACTGACTCTTGATTGAACCGGTCTCCATCTTCTCCCCAGAAGGGGCTACCCACCAGGACTCTACTCCCCATCCACCACCAGGCAATAGCAGTGATAAAGGGAGCAGAAAGAGACGAGCACAGAGTTACACGCGGTTTAAAAGAATGAGTTTATTGCAGTCTTGTCCCAGACAAAGTTAAACCCATAGCACACCAGGCCAGGACGTTACAGTAGAGTGCTCTGCTCCTGGAAAGGAACGGGACCTCTTCATCAAGTGGGGGTTCCTAGCAGGCTGAAGCTGACGAGCAAGGCTTTCTTATAGGAAAGTGAACTTGCACAGATAGGACGCGAGTTCCTTGCAGCGGACGGAAGCCCATTCCTTATAACCTAGGAGGCAGGAAAGAAACAGTATTAGCCCCCCAGAAGCCCCTGGACCTTCTTGAAACTGTGCTTCCCTCAGTGAGTTGCCAACATGGCTGAGTCTCCCTCATAGAGGTGGGCCCATGTGCCTCGCCCGCCAGTGGCACTGCAGTTGCACTTTTTTGGGAAATGGAGCAACAGATATGTTCAGTTCATAATGGCATAAAGAGATTTCCACAGGAGTAATCAGGTGGGCCTAAATCTCAATACTGTATTAGCTTCTCTCAAACGGTTCTCAAATGAAAACTGGGATGTGTGCAGCCATGCAACGTCAGCGTGTGGTCAAAATGGCAACACCTATTAATGAGGAAAAGCACACAAGCCAGGAGGGATTGCAGCCATCTGCTTTTGCCTAAGCCTTTTGGAAAGAGCAAAGTCCATCTCCTCCTGTTTTCTCCCTCACCTAATTAAGTTCAAACATCTTTTGCACTTTGAAACTGGGGCCCTTTCCACACGGGGGACGGGCAAACGGGGCAGCACACGCAAGGGCGGAGCTTACTTGGAAGCGGGTTGCTCCGTCCCTGCGGGGAGCGCGCATTCGCCGCTCCACACGCTGGCGAATTTCGGCGGCGTTCGGCGGCGCACAAAATGGCGGCCAGCGACTTCCGGCGGCGCTCCGCCAATCAGGGCAGCGCACCAGCCAGAAGCCCGCCCCTGGGCAGCTCTGCAGGGACGCACTAGCAGTTTCAAACGGGGCGCTGCAACGGGTTAGTGCGGTCGCGTTTTTTAAAAACCACATGAAATGTGGTTTTTAAAAAATACGCCGCGCCACCCTTTGCGGCCGCGCGAGGGCGGTTTGAGGTGTGGAACCTCCACTTTTCAAACCGCCCTAGCGCACCCCACGGTGTGGACGACCTCCGGGTGAGGTCGCCCTAAGCCGTTTTTTTTACCCCGTGTAGAAAGGGCCCGGGGTTGCAGCAATGGAAGTAAGCTGAGGACAAAGAGGAAAAGTGGGAGGAGGAAAGAGAAACTGGGAGATTTTAAACACAGCTGAAGAAGTGGGGTGACGGAAGTTTACTCTGGACTGCCCCAGCCCAACTGGCAAAGCTGGAGCGTGTGTTGTTAATCCCAACTACATGGAAGTCATTAAAAACAATGGGATTTGCCTGTGTTGGCTCACCATCCACAATTGATTTAGTGAATCTACCCTAGCTGGTACTACCAACAACATTCCAGCTGCAGATCCCTGGATGGTATGTGATGATTCCACTTCCTGGTGGTCAGAGCTCTCCAGCAGTGGAATAAGCTGCCTCAATGGAGTGTGGTGGAGTCTCCTTCTTTGGAGGTTTTTAAGCAGAGGCTGGATGGCCAGCTGGTGGGAACGCTTTGATGGGTGTTCCTGCATAGCAAGAGGTTGGACTCGATGGCCCCTGGGGTCTCTTCCAGCTCCATGATTCTATGATTCATCCATGCCTTCAGCTTACTACTTTATTCATCTGGATTTCAGAAAGAGCCATTGCACATTCCCCCTTGCACAAGGGGACACCCAGCAGGCACACTGGGAGATACAGAATGTCCCCCACATCCGTGTGACTGGTGTACATGACTTCACTTCCCCTCACCGAAATGTGGTCTGAAAACGTTAAAATTTTGACCACCTGTTGTTATTTTTATTAATTTATTAATTTTATTAATTATTAACTTTTATGGTTTAATCACTTGTGCATTGGCTTTGGACTGCAAATAATGGCTACAAAGCGTTATTTCTCTTAGATTCTAAAGTTCTGTCCAGTTCAGAATCTCAGAATCTGCAGAGAGTGTTGGACTCCTCACAGCTTGAACAGTTCAACCAAAGGAGCCTAGGTGAGAGACATGACCTTTGTGCTGCTCCCCAGCAAGGGAGAAAGGCAAGGGATGTGTTTCAGTGACTGTGCAGGACTCCTCACAGTGATGTCCTTCCTGCTCCATCCTCCCCATGACATCTCTTCAAATCATAGAATCATAGAAATGTAGAGTTGGAAGAGACCACACGGGCCATCCAGTCCAACCCCATTCTGCCATGCAGGAACACCCTCAAAGCATTCCCGACAGGTGGCCATCCAGCCTCTGCTTAAAAACCTCCAAAGAAGGAGGAGATTCCACCACACTCTGAGGTGGCACATTCCACTGCCAGATAGCCCTGACTGTCAGGAAGTTCTTCCTGAGGTTCAGGTGAAATCTCCTTTCCTGCAGCTTGAATCCATTGCTCCTTGTCCTGGTCTCTGGAGCAACAGAAAACAAGCCCTCTCCCTCCTCTACATATTTATTTAGGCATGGCTATCATGTCCCCTCTTTACCTTCTCTTCTCCAGGGCAAATACACCCTGGAGCTCCCCAAGCTGCTCCTTATAGGGCTTCATGGTTTCCAGGCCTTTTATCATTGTGGTCACTCTCCTCTGGACACATTCTAGCTTGTCAACATCCTTCCTGAACTGCAGTGCCCAGAACTGGACACAGGATTCCAGGTGAGGTCTGACCAAAGCAGAATAGAGTGGGACTATTAATTCCTTTGATCCATTCACTATACTCCTATAGATGCAGCCAAGACTGGCATTGGCCCTTTTTTAGCTGCTGCATGTACTTAGCTATGTAGCAGAGACTCTAAGAACCTCTGTTAGTGAATTGCAGAGAGGCATAACACCGGCAAGCGTGCCTGATGCACATCAGTCATTTTGCCAGCAATCCTATGTAGGAACATAATAGCATCCCTGTACTGGATATGGACATTAACAAACTGCCCAATTCTCATTCCCACATATATAATTCACTTATGAAGATGTAACTCCTGTACAAAATTCCAGCCTTTGTTGGTCTCAGCTGAAGGGGGTTCACTGAATCAGTGGGATTTCTCTACGGATTGACTCACCATTCAACAATTCAATGGGCCTGCTGAATTTGGGATTGACTGGTAGGATTTAGGCCTTGGTGTCTCAGTTCAGCTGAACAATTGTTGCTGTTTAACCAAGCATAGTATAATTAATGCATAATTCTGCATGCAGAGATTTCCACTATGCAATCTGGATACAGAAGCATGGCCACCCTCACCTTTAAAGTCAATTAGATGGACACAGTACTTGGACCTTGTGAAAAATTCTGGTTCTAATTCAGTCCATGCCTTGAACTTCAGCGGGGAGCCATCCGTCCACCGAAAAAATCTGAGCTGCAAAGAAAGCGAAAGAGCCAGAGTCTTTGCTGAGGAAGGAAACGAGCCTTCCGGCCACCTGCCATCCCCCTGCACTATGATCAAAGCAGGGAAACTCTGCTTCAGAGGAAAGAATCCTGAGGATCAAAGCCAGGGATGATCAACTGGAAATGTGGTTTTTTTTTTTTTTCATCCAGAACTGGACGCAGGATTCAAGATGAGGTTTGACCAAAGCAGAATAGAGTGGTACTATCACTACCTCTGTTATTTGCCCCTTCTGTTCCTGCATAGCAGGGCTTTGGGCTCAATGGCCATTGTGGTCTCTTCCAACTCTATGGTTCTATGATTCTTTGGCCCCTTCCGCACGAGGCGAGTGAGTCACTCCGTGCCGTTACTTACCGGCTCTTCTTGGGTCCAAAGTAACGCACACTGTCCCTTAAGCCCTTCTGCAGGGCTCCTCCATTGGTGCAGGGCAAACCGGAGCAGTGCAAGGTCTGCAGATCTGCACTGCTCCGGCTCAAAATGGCAGTTTCCGGCGGCTTCGTGGGAGTGGACCAACCGCTGACGCTGGCCACACCACAGCCCACCCTTCACTGATCGCAGGGCTCGCATTGGTGCGAGCCTGCACATCTGCACCGGTAAATAGGAACGCAATGGTGCATTCCAGAAAATGTAAAGACCAGAATTTTCCGGTCTTTACTTAGCACGATGGAGGACCACTTGGGGGCGGTTGGATCCGACTGAGGTGCGGAACTAAGTTAAATAGTCCGCACCTAGTCCGATCCAAGGTGCGGACGACCTCCGTGCCAGGACGCCTTGGCCTGTTTTAACTGTCTCGTGCTGAAAGGGCTTATGTTCCCTTCTTCCTGCTTTGTCCCCTCAGCTGGTTCCCGGTTCCCCCCAATGTCAGAAAGGCAAGAAGGACCCCCTTCCTCTTCCCTTTGAAGCTGTCCTGCCCGGTATTTACCCGCAGAGGGTCATAGAGTCCTATCCAGACGTATTTGATGTTCTTGTGGTTGCTGACAATGTGTTCAGAGATCACATCCATCTCTGTTGAGCTGAGGATGGAGGCGAGGTGGCCGTTGAGGCCATAGGTCTTGCAGTCTTCCTGAGATGGAGAGAAGCGAAGGGAGGGGGAAAGTTAAGAAGGGAGCACCCACAGCACGGGTGGGCAGAGCGAACACAGCCCACGTTCCTGCCTTTCTGCCTTTGTTCTCTTCTTGCTATGCATGAAATAGTTTTCCCTCAGTCCCATCAATCACACCACCATCCGGCAGGGTCAGAGGGGTTTCTTTAATCCTTTAAAGTCCATTAATGGAGTCGGATCGTAGGTTGAATTCAGCGGTTTATTTAATGACACACTACCGAGTGGACTCCGGCTTGGTAGCCCCAGCCCAGGTTCCATCCCAAACAAGCAAGCAAACCAAGTTTATATGGGATCCTTACAAAATATGCAGTGGCTTAATGAGAGATAATCCTTAGGTGATATTGTGGAGGGAGGGAGGAATAAGAGAAGATGTGTTGACATAACAAGGCTATTTTTGGAAGAATTGGGATGTGAAAGGGTATTGACAATTTTATGGGAAACTTAAGGACTTACTGAACAAAACAAAATAGTTAATATTAAAATAGTAATATTAAATAGTAACATTAAAATATTATATAATTATTATGTAAGTAAAGTCGAAGATAATGGTGTTAAAAGAAATATTGTTATTTCTCCTTCTGATATATGGAGGTAACATTTTTTTATTTGAATATTATAAGGCTGTATCTCACTAAAAGGGGAAGTTCTTTATGTTTTGTTTAGATATGTGACAAGGTATGTTGTATGTGTATTATTTATATATTTTTGTATGTATTGTTTTTGTATGTTCATTTTGTTATGAATGTTAGGTAATGTATGTCGTGTTTAGTTTTTTTAGTGTTTTAATAAAAAATATTGGAAAAAACAAAAACAAACTATGCGGTGGCAACAGCTGAGATCATCCAAAATAATTTTCCCCTGGGGTACCTTCCTCATTGCGAAGGCTGGAGGTTGACCTCCTTTCTATTAAGGCTATGACTGGTAAATTATCTATACTTTATAAGAAAATTCTGAGGAGCTTGGAGGATAGTAATTTAGCAGAACTATGTTTCACTGAGCAACACACTCAGGGTGGATGTGACCACCATCAGCTATGATGGCTCATCTGTCAGGAATGCTTTGATGGCAAATTCCTTCACGGCAGGGGGTTGAACTTGATGGCCCTTGGGGCTCTTCCAACCCTATGATTCTACGATTGTCCCAACCTTATTCTGAGGATGTCCAGACCTCCTTAATCCATCAGGAACTTGCATAGTCTATGTCTAAGCAAACATTTCAGGCAAAGATAATGCCTTTGCAGGTTGTTGTAAGAGGATCTTTTAATTGGGGTATGTCGCAAAACCATAGAATCCTAGAGTTGGAAGAGACCCCAAGGGCCATCTAGTCCAACACCATTCTGTCATGCAGGGATACACAATCCAAGCCCTCCCTTTGACAGATGGCCATCCAGCCTTTCTTTAAAAACCTTGAAAGAAGGAGACTCCACCACACTCCATGGAGGCAGCAACAGACTCCACTGCCAAACTGCTCTGACCCTCAGGAAGTTCTTCCTACAGTTTAGGTGGAATCTCTTTTTCTAAAGTTTGGAACCATTGCTCCATGGCTTCAACCTACATGTGTGTGAATTGTACTTTTATTCTCATTCGCTCTGTTTTAAACGCTTTTAAATTCTCTTTCCACTAGGGCTGTTTTTAATGAGAAAAAATATTTAAATATTTTGTTAAAACTTGCACGTGATAATCATTGACCTAAATTCCATGGTTAGTCCCAGTTAGAGTACAGTTATTGAATCAATCAGATTTACCTAAGTGTTGATCCAACATTCAATTGACTCAGGGGATTTACTCCCGTTGGGATTAAGTAAGAGCTGCAGTGTTTTAGCCTATTCTGTTTTAATCTGTGCTGTGAGCCATCTAAACTTGTTGAGAGAAAGGTGGGATATAAATGTGTCAGGAGCGTTTTGGTTGTATCTTCTTGCATGGCGGAATGGGGTTGGACTGGGTGGCCATGGGGATCTCTTCCAGCTTTATGATTCTATTAAATTGGATATATATATGAGTGAGTGAATGAATGCCATGCACAAGTCTATTCATGCTAGGGAAGGAAAGAATATTCTTTATTAGTTGTTTCCCCTTGGAAAAATGGCTTTCCCAACAGCTGGACACCCTGCTGGGAAGAACAATAGAGCATGTGGCTTTTTTGTGCAAACAAACTAAAATCCTACAGAGAACACGTGTTTTCTGCATAGGAAGTTGTGGGGGGATGGCCCTGGAAATGTGTGTTTCATGTCAAAACAATGCCAGATATTTTTCTGTGTAGAAAATTCCTCTGGAACACTTCAGCACAATCAAATACACTATAAAAAAAATAGCTATTTTCTCCCACAACAAGGGAGTAGTTCTCCCCCTCGCCGCCTTATCCACTGGGGATACATTCCAAGACCGCACCCCATGGATGCCTGAAACCACGGATAGTACCGAACTTTATACTATCACAGGGGCCATTTCCGCACTAGACTGTTATAGCACTATGAGTCCACTTGCAACCTCCTATGGGATCCTGGGGTTTGCAGTTCAGGGAGGGGCCTGCTGGCCCCTCCCTGAACTGCAAACCCCAGGATCCCATAGGAGGTTGCAAGTGGACTCACAGCGCTATAACAGTCTAGTGCGGAAATGGTCAGGAAATAGCCTGCTTGGTGCATAGGGAGCCTAGAGAGGCTTCATACGACTAGACAGTATGAAACCTCTTTATGGTCCCTGCAAGCTAAATGGCTACCTCTGATGATGCCAGAGACATTTTCTATGGTGATGGTGTTGCAGGAGCAATTGAAGAGGGGGTGGGCAGGCAGGCAGGCCAACAAGGTGTGGGTGGCAGGATCCAGAGCAGGCTATGTGGGTGCCATCATCCATATTCTGCACGATGGATTGGGGAAAAGAGTGGGCGGGAGGGAGGTGAGTCTGTGAGGAAAGAGGCTGACCACATGTAACTGGAAGGGGGCATCGTCCACAAAACCTCTCCAACTGAACTTCGTTTCGGGATCTGCCAGGACTCCACATCCCTGCATCTTAGGCCTTGCCTCCCAAAGCAACCGGAATTGCATCTTACCTCTGCTTCGTGCCACGTGAGCTTTTCATAAAAGAGCCCGTAGCAGTGGTTCTGGTAGGCCATCCAGCCTTCAGGACAGGATCTTGCCTGCGTGCCTGCCAGAGGAGAAGGAAAGCATATTATACAATGAGTTGCTTGAGAAGATGCCTCAAGTGGGGATTTGGGAAGGATTCAGACCTTACGGAAAGGCTAAAAACAGCTTATTGGGTGAATTGCAAAGGCCCCTTAGGAACAGATTCAAGAAAGACCAAATGTAGTTAGAACATCAATCAATCTTTGGCATGACAGGCTGCAGAAGTAACAAATGGGAGTGACCGAGTTGCCTGGGAAAGGAATTAATTACAAGTAAGTAGTTGTTTGCAATTAATTATTTCCAAGCAGTGACACACACGTGCGCGCATGCGCGCACACACACACACACACACACACACACATATATATAGGGATCTATCTATCTATCTATCTATCTATCCATTCATTTACTTCTCTATGTCACCTTTCTCCCAGCATTAAATTTCCATGAAGAGAGATTTTCCCCCAAACTTATAAAATTTGTGTTCTGTAAGATTAGTAATCTATTATTATATCCTGGATTTCTTCCAATATGGATCCCAAAGCTCACAGTCTGTCTAGAGGAGGGCGACCAAAATGGCGAAGGGTCTGGAAACCATGAAGCATTATGAGGAACGGCTTAGGGAGCTGGAGATGTTTAGCCTGGAGAAGAGAAGGTTAAGAGGGGACATAAGAGCCCTGTTTCAGTATTTGAAGGGATGTCATGTCGAGAAGAGAGCGGGCTTGTTCCCTGCCACTCCAGAGACTAGGTCAAGGAGCAATGGATTCAAACTGCAGGAAAGGAGATTCCACCTGAACCTCAGGAAGAACTTCCTGATGGTCAGAGCTGTCCAGCAGTGGAATCTGCTGCCTTGGAGTGTGGTGGGGTCTCCTTCTTTGGAGGTTTTTAAGCAGAAGATGGATGGCCATCTGTTGGGAATGCTTTGATGGGTGTTCCTCCATGGCAGGGGGTTGGACTCGATGGCCCCTGGGGTCTCTTCCAACTCTGGGATTCTATGATTGACAAAAGCATTGGCATAAATATTCAATTTCTTTTCTTTTTAACTATAGGCAAGTATATGGTGCACTGCGATCAATCCACAGAAACATGTACTACCTAGTCAGGAAAATGTGTTTAAAAATATGTACTACGAGAAGAGGCAGGAAGGGCAGGGGAGAAGCTTTGCAACCCAACAGAGAAATTGAATATGTTGCATATGCTGGAGGGATCTGGCAAAACAAAATTAAACAAACTGATTTTCGCACCCTACATACCCTTCAACTGTCCTAATTTGACAAGGACAATCCTCATTCATTGTCAATCATCCCATTTTTTTCCCCAACAGCTTTTAAAATGTCCCAGGGACGTTCTGCACTACACTGTTATAGTGCTCTTATTCCACTTTCAACCTCCTGTGGAATTCTGGGCTTTGTAGTTTCCTGAGACCAAAGAGCTCCTTGGCTGAGAACTCTAAATCCCCCTCCCTAAATTGCAAACTCCAGGATTCCAGAGGAGGTTGAAAGTGGAATAAGAGCACTATAACAGTACAGTGTGGAAAGACCCTCAGTTTCTGTCTCTTCCTTCCCCTTTCCCCCTTCATCCTCAGATTACTTCCATTGCTGCAAACTGAGTTCCAAGTGCAAAACTAGTTTGTACTGCATTAATCCAGCAGAGGGGAAAGGAGAGAAGAAGGTGGAGTCTTGTCCTTCTCAGTTGACTCAGGGAAAAGCAAACAGCCACAGATCCTTCTAGCTTGTGTGTTCTTTCTCATTAATAACTATTACCATTTTGACCACATTCTGAAGTTGCTTGGTCACACATGTGAAGGGTATGATATAGGTCAATGGTTCTTAATCTTTTCTTTACTATGGTCCTCTTTAAATATCTTTTCTTGCCACTGACCACCTCAAGACCTCAAGATTTAAAATCCTAAAGTGCATCAAATAAGTAAAGTTGCTCATCAAGGGTCTTCAAATTTGGAAAAAAAGGTAGAAATAAGTAAATGCAGCCACTCCTATTTGTAATATATTTATTGGAATGATTCTATACAAATTTGTCTTCCTTCCTTCCTTCCTTTCTGTTTTAACTGTAAAAGCTCAGAACATTTCTACAAGCCTTCACAGACTCCCTGTGAGGACATCACAGCCCCCCTGGGGTCTGTGGACCACAGGTTCTGAACGTAGGTGATCAGGCCATTGTACTAATTCTCAGGAATATCAAAAGCCCCACAAAGACTTACCTTTAAAGCAGCAACTGAGAGCCAGCAGGCCAAAGAGGGGCAGGCAGAAATGGGAACTCCACCACATTGGCTACGGGGGGAAGAGAAAGCAAGAAGACAACAGACTGGAGAAGAAAGTGACATTGGTTTAGATCTAGTTCTTAGACCCCACAAAAGTAAACCCACCGAACCAATGGGAACCAGGTAGACAAGCCTGTATGTAAATGTCATTGATTCAATGGGTCTGCTTTAGTTGGGACCAACAATCAGATTTAAGGAAATAGCCCTCTTGGACTCCATTTTGTGTTGTTCTGTTTCAGTCCGGGCAGCCAGCCAAAGCTTGCAGCTGCACAGCTGATGGCAAAGAGACAGCACGGGCAAAGCAGCAAGGAAAGAAACAGAACAGCTCAAGGTCTATCGCTTATTTTCAGTTAATAAGCAAAAGGTCATAGTCATAAACAGAGTTCAACAGAATCCAAACCAGGGCAAACAAGTTCAAAGTCTTTTGTGAATGAAAGATCTCCTGAGTGTGCTCAGGTCTTTGAATCCACAGGACGTAGGATCTTCTTTGATGGAGTCTATCCACCTGTAATGCAGGTCCCTCTCTAAACTGCAAAGCCTAGAATTCCATAGGAGGTTGAAAGTGGAATAATAGCACTATAATACTCTAATGTGGAAATGGCCATGGTCTCATGACTGTCATCTCCATTCTTTGAGAATCTGGTTTTGGCAGTCAAAGAGGTGGGTGGGACCTCCCTACACAAAACTGGGAAGGGAAGGGGAGGCATTGGTGACCATGGAGGATGTAGTACCTGCATCACCTTGAAAAGTGTCGGGTGAGAATTAGCAGTCACTGAATATCCATCAGGCAGCTGATGGTGGACAGTCACAGAAAATGATTGATGGAGATCACTTACCAATCAGTCAGTATCTCTATACCCCTCTCAATTTGGCTCTTCTGAAGAGAAGGTGATCACTGCACCACCTGCAGGGGGGGTGGTATCAGAAGTATGAAGAGTGAATCATAGAACCATAGAACTGGAAGAGACCACAGGGTCTCTCCAGTCCAACCCCATGTAGGAACCCACACTCCTGACAGATGGCCATCCAGCCTCTGCTTAAAAACCTCCAAAAAGGGAGACTCTACCACACTCCAAGGCAGCAAATTCCACTGCTGGACAGCCCTGACTGTCAAGAAGTTCTTCCTGAGGTTCAGGTGGAATCTCCTTTCCTGCAGCTTGAATCCATTGCTCCTTGTCCTAGTCTCTGGAGTGGCAGAAAACAAGCCCTCTCCCTCCTCGACATGACATCCCTTCAAATATTTAAACACGGCTCTCATATCCCCTCTTAACCTCCTCTTCTGCAGACTAAACATACCCAGCTTTCTAAGCTGCTCTTTGTAGGGCTTCATGGCTTCCAGACCCTTCACCATTTTGGTTGCCGTCCTTTGGACACATGCCATGCATGAGACATAAATCCAGATCATCCAGCACAATGATTTTGCCCAGAGGCAAACACAGAACATTTTGCTCCACAAGCTTCCCTGAGTGAGCAATGAAGGATTAAAAAAGTACAGTCAACAGGAAGTTTTTTTGGGGGGGGGAATAACAACTCCACAGCAGTTCTCTTGGCAGATAGAAAGTGGAGGTGCTGTGGACTTTAGGATGGTAAAAATAAGCATTGATATTGGAGCAAAAGCAACAGAAAGAGAAGGGAATCAGTTTCCTTGAAGGTACTTTAAGCTTAGTTGCTGCTCAGTCCTTCACAATGCAGGCCAGAGAGACGTGTCTTCTTTGTGACATCTGCTTAATATGCCCCTAGGCCCCTCCCTCAACTGCAAACCTCAGGATTCCACAGGATATTGAAAGTGAAATAATAGCGCTGTAACAGTCTAGTGTGGAAATGGCCTTAGCTAAGCTTCATCTCTAAACTAGTCCCGATGGTCATATACAGTCGTAAGATCACGGCTGACAGGGACAGCAAGAGCCATCTAGTCCAGCTCTCCTGCTGTGCTAATATACACAAATCAAGCACTCCAAGGAGATGGCCACCCAAAAAAGGTCTTCAAAGAAGGAGAGTTTGCCACCTTTCATGGCAGCCCACTCCACTCTCAAACAGATCTTACCTTTGGGATGTTCTTCCTTAATATTTAGTTGAAAGCTCCTTTCTGGTCATTTGAATCCATCAGTTCATGTCCCAGCCTCTGGAGCAGCAGAAAACAAGGATGTTCTGAGAATGGCTTAAATAATTTGAGAAGACCTTTGTTTGCTTGTACTTCCCTGTGTTGGATCATTGTTCTCCCATGGAGCTTTCCAATGAAAACAACCGCTTGGCTGATAAAAGACTGAACAATTGTGTTGGAGCTCAAACTCCGCATTGGCGGTACACATCCTTCTGTACCAGTTGGGATCCCAAAGATCCAACAACAACGAGCATCAAGTTCTGGAGAGGAAATATTTGCCATCATTTCAAACAAGACTAGCAGGGATACGGGGACCAGTGAGTATAACCGTCACCTCTTAGAAGCTGCCAGTCCTTTGAGAGGGGTTCAGCGGTAACCAATTGGCAAAGTCTTGCTGGAAGAAACCAGAGGTACCCCAGTCTCAGAAGCGATGTAAATTTTCTTAAATTTCATTCCAGCAGGCAAGGGCAGGTTTTTCCCTTTTTCTCCTCGGTGCAATGAAGGCATCAAGAACAATGCCACTTTATATATTTATATTTAATGGTTTATTTTTAACATTGAAAAAGCTGTTCTCTGCTTAGAAAATTCAGTTTACTGGGCAAAAGATTAAATGCGCTTTTTTTTTTTAACATAAATAAATCCCAGACCTCAAAGACTCTTCTCTTTCTCATCTCTCTCCTTTTCATGATTTGAGAAACTTGTTTTTCAGCCATTTTTTCAAATATTTTTGAATATTCTTTTCATCTCTATATTGCATAAATTGCTGAATTTCATCTCTTTATTGCAGAAATTCTTGGATTTGAATTTTGATCATTAAAATTTTGATAGTTAAAATTTCTGTGAGAAGTTTAATTCTAAAATCTTGAAGTGGTGGTAGGAAATTTAGGTCAATAATATTAAACATTAGCCTGCGAAAGGATGTTCTTTAGATCATGTTTTCAAAAGTTCTGTAGAACTTTGTGCTTGTGTTACATAACATCCAAATCCTAGGAGAAAGACAAGATGAAAATAAGTAAAATAAAAATAAATGACTAAAATGTAAATATTGATAAAGTGGGTCATGGTTGAAAAACCATGGCTGCTCTCTCTACCTGGAAGATGGTCTTGAATGCCAGGGAAAGTGTAGGAAAATGTGTCCAAAATTATCAGTAGCACCTTTCTTACCACACAAGCCATGTTCCAAATGGAGACTTTTCGATTTGCAAAAAACTCAACTAAGTGGATGAGAAAGAGGTTTATAAAGTTATGAAGTTATGCTTAGCAGAGTATAACATAGCTTGTTTTTCTTTTCCCACCTCATTTTTGTGCTGACCAAGGTTGTGCTTTTAATGTTGTGCAGTTTTCTTTTTTTTAAGGTAGGTAAAAGCTTTTGATATATTTTAATATTTCTAATGAGTGCTCTTTTAACCTCATAAATCATTTAATTTTTTTTATCTTACATTTATACTTTTATGAATGCTTTGCATTGTGGTTAATTTGCATTGTTTTAACCTTGCTATCTGCCTTGAGTTCCATTATCAAGGGAAAGGCAAGAAGGAGGAGGAGGAGGAGATATTTACTCATTTGTCACTTTCTTTGAAATGCTCAGTTTGGGCATAAAAGCAAGAGCATTCTGTCTAGAAACCCAGTTCTTCCAAACTGGTCCCTGTAGAATTCTTCTTTTTGTGGGTATTGGGAAAATTGCAGTATTTTTTGCAGTATTGGGTGTGGTGCAAAATGCCATGCTGTAGAGACTGAAGTGGTGCTTGCAATCTGTTTTCCTGCCTGGGGTCACTCTCCCTGAAATATATCTTAATCACGGGCAATGGAAGAAAGCCTCTAGAACACCACAGAACCAAACTGCATGTATAGGTTTTGAAGGGCAGAAGGAGAGGCTGTTACCCAAAACATGGGCGACTCAGGGGTCCACCTGCAATGCCAGTACTTCTACGTGACAGAGGAGAATCAGAATTGGGGGGGGGTAACTTAATGAGATCTTCCACCAATGTTTACCGGGCCACACAGGAAAGAACCAGCCAAAGATTCAAAGGTAAACTAAAAATGTGTTTTATTGAGGGGAATTCACTCATGCATGCACGCAAGATAAAAACTGTCACACATTCGCAGAAGAGCTAACTGAAGGATAAAGGGAGGAAAAATTATGGATAGCGAGGGTGAGGGTTTGGGGTTATAATTACCAATCCAAAAGAGTAGTGAAGAAACAGCAATGTGGCTTAGACTTGTATGTCTAAGGGCAGGACACAGCTAGGAATCAAAGTGGCAGAGAGACCTTCAGCAGCTTGTGAACTGCAAAAGTAGTTGCTCAGAACTGGGGATTTTTATACTCTATTTTCCTCTCTGAAGGGGTGTGAGTTAATCGCTCTCTCAGCCTAGCGGACAATGGGAGTTGCAACACAGACAATGGGGTCTGGGTAGTGGTAATGGTTTCGGTGCTTAGGTGACAAAGAGATAATGACTGTCGTAATAGCCCTGTACTTGAGGAAAGGTCAAGACAACGCAGGGAAAATGCCAAGGAATGAGGTAGCCAGGTTTAGACAATCACTGTTTGGTGGAGACTGTTGGCTTGACCATTGTATTCCAATTGGAGAAATTCAGCTTTTGCCTAAGCCTATCATCGTAATCTGCCTGACAATGACTTTGACTTCACCTGGAGGTGGAATGGGCCGACCTGCCTTGCAGTCTCACGTTTGCAGTCAGTAATTTTCCTCTGTCTGGTTTGACCTTCCAGTCATTTCAGGTCACGTTTTAAATCATTGCCAATTAATGTAGCTTGCCAATTAAATCATGTTTGCCAATTAAACCACATCAATATTGTGGGGGGTGGGGGGCCATAACAAGGCCTCATGAAAGGACAGACTCTTTGGCTTAATGTGCGGCTGGATAGGTTTACAATATTATTGTCCAAGTTCATGGTGTCCTCCATTTCCATTTGCCTTCTTTCCCCAGGTACAAATGCAGCCTGTCTCTTTTTTGGCCTCCTGACCACCAGCTTCTTCTTAGCAGGTGAGTTGCAATCCACTCCTGGAGTCCCTCTGCCTTAAAGAAGGATATGAAGAAAGACACATCTCTTCAACACCTCCTTTTAGATATTTTCAAAGATGTTGATGGTTTTCTTGTTTAATTTGTTTTAGCAGTAGTTTTGATGGTTTTTTAAAATTTTGTTGCCTTAACTCCATTTTAGCTATCTCAACTGAAATTTTGTTTGTGGCGGTGGGGGGGGGGTTAGTAGAAGGACAGGAAAGAAATTTGATTTAAAAATATAACACTGGGTCTAAAGTTACTGTTGAAATGAAAGAAAAGTGTCCTTTATCCCATTACAATCAACAACACATATCGCATGAGTATATCCTCACATTATTGGCTCTGGGTTGTGTCCATCAAAAACAATGGCAGCTGGGAGCTTCCATGTCAGTGGGGCACTGAATCTACTCTGGGTTTTACTCAGAACTTGAAAGGAGATGTCCAGGGGCTGAACTTATTGGGAGAATAAGGTCTAGCATCTTGGACAGAATCATGGTATCAAAGAAACTTAGAACAGGAAGGGAATATAAGAGTCATCTAATTCAACCTTCTCCCGTGCAAGAATACACAACTAAAGCAGTCTCAAAATCCAACCTCTGCTTTAAGACCCCAGCTGATGGTCTATATTGCAGTTATGGATTCATCACCTACAGTTATGGATCTGGAACTGTTCCATATTCATTAAGATTGCATGGTCATGATGGTAGCACTGTTGCAGTTATCAAAAATGCCCTCCTCCAAGTTCATCTTAACAGCTTCTCCAGGCAAAAGAAATTGGTTCAGCTGCCAAAAGAGACACAAGAAGGGTGATGTTTCAAGGCCTTCCCACCAACAAGTGAGAAGCAGGACCTTTCTACAGTTCCTCATCATGGCCTCACTCAATGGTTGGAAGAGGCTGGAAGGATCATCCTCACCTCCTTTGCTCAGTGTGGCTGCTGGCTGATATGGCGAGTATGGGGTTGGGGGTCAGGCCAAGAGATATTACCTGCCCACCCATTTTTAACCAAGTAGCTGATGCAGGATATTGGTGGTCCAAAAATGGAGAGTCTACCACCCTCCAAGGCTATCTATTCCATTTTCAGACACCACTTGTGTTGGTTGGGTAGCAAGAGATTTTGGAGTGAAATGGGTAATAATCACTGTTCCAGAAGCAGAAGATAGAAGTGAGATGGCTCAAACAAGAGCTTGAGGGTAGCACAGGGCATGAGAACCTACGAGCCACTGGACACTCCTACGTGCCTCCAAGGGACTACATCCAATTTGTTATGAATTGTTGGCCTTGGAGCCAGGGTTTAAGTGCCCTGTTTCCCACCCTGAAGAGGAATGTGTTAATTGCTCTCTGGCAGAGTAAACAAAGAGGTCCAAAATGGGGCAATGGTCTTAGCGTAAGGTGACAAAGCATTGAGGGAGGTAGTGATGGTTTCTTAATGTCTGGGCAGATGGAGGAACAAAGTTTTCGTGGGAAGAGGTTGCAGGTTGATGACCATCAGTTGCTTCATTGATGCAGTTTTGTTTGCTATTGTATTTGAAGGTTGAGTCACTGAGAGGCTTATCACAAGCCCATCAGTGCCGGGCCTTTCCACCCAATCCTTTTGAATTTACAATCTGGCCATGTTGGAACCATCCGTCTTAGCATGCAACTTCCAACAAGAGCCTTTGGCCATTTCTACACTGGACTGCTATAGTGCTATGATTCCACTTTCAACATTCTATGGAATCCTGGGGTTTGCAGTTTAGGAAGGGACCTTTGAAGATGGCCTTTGAGGTCCCTCCCTAAACTGCATACCCCAGGATTCCATAGAATGTTGAAAGTGGAATCATAGAGCTATAACAGTCCAGTGCAGAAATGGCTCTTGTCCACCGGCCTTCCAGCCATAAGTGTATGATTTTTATACTAGCCATGATATAAGTGATATTTCTCACCAATTAAATTATATTTCACCAATTTGCCAATTTGTCTGTAGCATGGAGTAGGGGTGGATGTGGCTCGGTCTCTGATAATATTTTCCTCTCCCTGGACAGGTACTGGAACAGCAAGCTGCCCAGAGGCTTGGGTGCAATATAGGGATAAGTGCCACACAGTCTTCATTGAGGAGAAGCCCTGGTCAGAGGCAGAGGTAAGAAAGGGCTTGTCTCTTGGTTGGATTACGTACTTTATTTTTATTAATTAGAATCTGTATATCTCTTGATCGGCTTATTTTTTATTGATTAGAATCAGTGTCTATTCTGCCCTGTATCATAGGATCTCAGGGCAATATCCAATAAAATCACTTTACCGAATTTCCATAGAATCATAGAATCATCATAGAGTTGGAAGAGACCGCAGGGGACATCCAGTTCAATCAGGAACCCACATCAAAGCACTCCCTTGGACAGATGGCCATCCAGCCTCTGCTTAAAAACCTCCAAAGAAGGAGGAGACTCCACCACATGCCATGGAGGCAGCAGCAGATTCCACTGCCGGACAGCTCTGACCGTTAGGAAGTTCTTCCTGAGGTTCAGGTGGAACCTCCTTTCCTGCAGCTTGAATCCATGGCTCTTCGTCCTGGTCTCTGGAGCAGCAGAAAACAAGCCCGCTCCCTCTTTGATGTGACAGTTTTTCAAATATTTAAACATGGCTCTCATGTCCCCTCCTAATCTTCTTTTCTGCAGACTAAACATCCCCAGCTCCCTAAGCCGCTCCTCTTAGAGCAATTTCAATGTAAGACAATGAAAAGAATTTAAGCAAACTTAAAGAAAAAAATCAATTTGATGTGCAAGAAAATCAGACAGGTCAAACCAGAGATGTTTAAGAAGTGGTGTGATAGCCATGTTTAAGTATCTGAAGAGATCTCATATGGAAGATTGCTGCTGCTCCAGGAACTAGGGCCCTTTCCACACCTTACCTTTTTCCGGTGCTGGGGTGCAGGGATCGCGCAAGCAGCCTCCGGTGAGACGGTCTCACGTCCCTGCTGCTTCAGCTCCGCATGAGCTGCCTGCTCGCACGAGAGCCCCGCCTCTTCCTTCCGCAGTGCAGCCTGGGACTTTCCCAGGCTGCGCTGCAGCAGGAAGCGCGACCGGCGCAGCTCCAGAGGCTCCGCATGCCAGGTAAGTGTGCGCAGGGCCTGGGAGCAATGCACGATCATGCACCATTTTTGGCTTCCAGCCGACTATGAGAGGGTGCACTATCGGCGCCTGCCGGCCCCTGGAGTGTCACACAATTGTGAGTGCATCGTGCAGATCGCTCCTCACAATCACGTGACGCTCCAAGCACCCTTTCGCATGGCAATGGCCGTGCGGAAAGGGCCTAGAACAGGAAGCAATGGCTTCAAACTACAGGGAAAGACATTCCACTTAAACCTTAGGAAGAACTTCCTGACGGTAAGAGCAGTTTGACAGTGGCATCTGCTGCTGCCTTAATGGAGTGTGGTGGAGTGTCCTTCTTTGGATATTTTTTAAATAGAGGCTGGATGGCTATCTATCAAAGGAGGAACTTTGATGGTGTCTTCCTACATGGTAGTATGGGGTTGGATGGATGGTTCTTGACTGCATGATTTAGTGCTTCTAAAGCTATCTGATGTGGGGGAGTTGCATTTTTTCAAATGTGCCAGCAACCAGTACCATATGTGTGCTGTGTTATTGTCATATTTACTTTGTTTCCTGGAAAGCTGCCAGAGGCTGGCAGCTGATAGCAGTATTCTAAAATCAAAGTTCTTGTTTGGGTGGAGGTAATCCCCTCATTTTGCCCTTGCACCCCCACCAGCTACCCCTTGATTTTAAGGGATCAAGAGCCATACACAGGCAGGTGGTATCTAGCCCGCCATTCCCACCTCTGTTATAGAAGTATTTTCGTAATAGAGTGGAGAACCAAAAGGACTGTCCTAGATGAAGAAAAACTTCAGAAAACATGGGGAAAAGGTGGCTGTGTGTCTCCCTGCTTTCTCCAGTTTAAAACTTTCAGTGCCTTCAAAAAGGCATGTGGCAAAAGTACCAATAATGGGGGTGGTTTCAGCATCTTTCTCTTTTCTCTAAATTTTTCAGGCTGAGTAAAAAAGATGGGGAAAGGAGCAGGGAAAACGTGGGAGGAGTATGAGAGAAGGACCCTGTCATGCAAAACTCTTCAAATATTTAAACATGCCTTTCACGTCACCTCTCAACCTTCTCTTCTTCAGGCTACACATTCCCAGTTTCCTAAGCCACTCCTCATAAGACTTCATGGTTTCAAGGACTTCGACTATTTTGGTTGGCCTCCTCTGGACACATTCCAGCTTCTCAATATCCTTCCTGAACTCTGGTGCCCAAAACTGGACACAGTGTTCAAACCAGTATCCAACCAAAATCCAATGCAATTCTGGGCTGTGTCAAGAGGAGAACAGTGTCCAGACTGAGGGAAGTAGTAATGTCACTCTATTCTGCTTTGGTCACACTTTACTTGTGCCCAGTTCTGGGCACCACAGAGGACCTTGGACAAGCCAGAACATGACCAGAGAAGAGTGACCAAGGTGGTCAAAGGTCTGGAAACCAAGCGTTACAGGGAACAACTTTAGGGAAATGCATGTGTTTAGTGTGGAGAAGACAAGACAGACAGGTGACATGATAGCTATCTTTACCTATTTGAAGGGATATCATCTAGAAGATGGAGCAAGGCCATTTTCTTCTGCTCCAGAGATCGAAACATGAACCAGTGGATCCAAATTACAAGAAAAGAAAGTCTACCAAAACATTTGGAAGAACTTCTTGATGGTAGGAGCTGTTCAACAGTGGATTAGACAGTTCAGACTCTCCATTTTTTGGACATCTTTAAACAGAGGTTGGCAGGATGTCTTTCAGAATGTGTTTTCATTGTGTATTCCTGCATGGCAAGGAGTTGGACCCAATGGTCTTTGTGGTCCCTTCCAACTCTCAGATTCTATTATTCTATCCCAGATCTCTTTGTCTGGAAAAAAAAGGTACCAATATGCTTATGTAATGGAGTCATAGTGAAGAATCTGTCCTCATCTGCACTAAATTCTGCAGTCCATAATGAGTTGCACCTCCAAGATCCCAAGTGTACGACAACCTATATGCGAGTAGAGATCACCAAAGGGACCATATACTGTAATTTATTTAATTTCCAGCCTTTGGTGGCAGATCCAGAAAACACACCTTGCTCTTCTTCCCTCCAGGTTGCATGTCAGAGATCTGGCAAGAATGGCCACCTTGCCTCCTTTCTCTCAGCACAACAAAACAGCATGGTGGCTAAATTCATTAGCTCCAACCATGCAGGAGTACGAGGAGTCTGGATTGGACTTCATGACCCCCAAAAGGTGAGAGCTCAGTCTTTCATTCCTGCCTGTCCGCTGTCATGACCTGAGTGCCAGGTGCACAGCAGCATGAGTGATGAGTGATGCCCCTGTGCACAGAGAGGCATCCTACACATGGTGCCATCAATGTGCTTGCAAATTGGGTGAGGGAGGGGTGTTTGGTTGCACATTTTCTGCCTTGGTTCAAGTATACAACATTGGTGTTACATACAAGACTACATTAATGTGTAACTCTGCATACAGAGATTTAAGCCCTGCAATCCCAGCGTAGCATCTCTGCCTTGTACAATTTTTAGTCTTTCGTGACATCTTAATTGTGGTGCTGGTGGTGATTATATTGGCCAGAATTGATGATTGAAGTTAAAAATGTGTAGCCTACTGTTAATACATTAGTGACTGGTCACGAATCCCACTGTGCTCACTGGTTTAGGGAAGAGATAGGGATCCTAAAACCATAGAATTATAGAATCATAGAAATGCAGAGTTGGAAGAGACCCCAGGGGCCATCTAGTCCAACCCCCTGCCATGCAGGAACACCCTCAAATCACTCCCTTGGACGGATGGCCATCCAGCCTCTGCTTAAAATCCTCCAAGGAAGGAGACTCCACCACACTCCGAGGCAGCAGATTCCACTGCCGGACAGCCCTGACCGTCAGGAAGTTCTTCCTGAGGTTCAGGTGGAATCTCCTTTCCTGCACCTTGAATCCATTGCTCCTTGTCCTGGTCTCTGAAGCAGCAGAAAACAAGCCCACTCCCTCCTCTACCCCTCCAGTCCTGACTTATCAGGCAGCAGCCACTGCAAGGAAAACAAGTCTGTTCTCCTGTCAATCATAACACAGCAGAGTGATGTCTCCGTCCCCTCCTCCATGAGAGATCTTCAGTGTTAGGAGGAATTGTGATGCAGATCTTGCTTCTGATTGTCACACTGGAGGTTTCTGGCAGGAGGAAGGTGGAAATAACTATCTACTATATCCCAATAGATGGGAGAACAGATCCCCATTGCTTCCAGTGGCTACTGTACGGTAAGTCAGAATTGGGGATCAGGCCAGGAGATGCAACTTAGCTACACAATTAAGGTAGCTATCTAGCTAAGTAGCACATGTAGAATTCCAGCCAGTGATGATGATGCTGAGGATTGATGACTGAAGATGATTGATGATAATTTGGCTTGCTTGCTATGAATGTTGTTGCAGAAAGGGAGATGGAAATGGTCAGATTTAGCAACAACCAACTTCAGACCTTGGAAAATTGGGGAGCCCAGCAATGTACCAGGTGTGAAATCCTGTGTTTATATGGCAGCCTCAGAAGGTGAGGAGAAACTTAGGTAATCCAAGTCAATAAGCTTGGGGGACTTGTGCAAAAAAATTGCATCACCAGAAGTAGCTCACTGGTGGTTGTATGACAGGGAGGAGTTCCCCAACCTTCTGGCAACCTACCAGGTTGATTGGCACTTTCCACACATGGCTGGCTGCCACTAGGACCCACTGGGCACGAGTTGAGATTGGCCAGTAGTAACACAGGCAGCAGTGTATTCCACTGTCAGACTGCTCTTACCCTCAGAAAGTTCTTCATAATGTTTAGGTGGAATCTTTTTTCCTGAAGTTTGAATCCATTGCTCCATGTCCTAGTTTCTGGAGCAGCAGAAAACAAGCATGCTTCCCTTCAAATATTTAAATCTGGCTATATGATGACATGAACATCAGCCCAAATAATTCCCAGTTAGATGTGGAGATCCATGAAGACCTGCGGTAGAGAATACATCCTTTATGGTCCTTCTTCAGCTAAGAAAAGGCAATTAGTGCAAGCAGACTGGAGAGAAAGGGTAGCATGGTAGAAGAAAAATGGAGGTTTTCAGGTCTTATTTTTATTGTCAAAGTGCAGGTGGGGAGGACTCAGTGGCTCCCCTATTCTACGTACCTTCAATATTCAAAATACCAGGACTCTGTTCTCCAGACTCCACTAGGTCAACCCAAGGCCGTCTGCCCTCATTTTGTGAGCTAACGTTCAACACCGATGTTTTGGATCCAAATTCTTCCAGCCCCAAATGTTTACAGTCTCGGGGGCAACTATAGCCATTTCCGCACTAGACTGTTATAGCGCTATGATTCCACTTTCAACCTCCTCTGCAATCCTGGGGTTTGCAGTTTCGGGAGGGGCCGGCTGGCCGCTCCTGAAACTGCAACTCCAGGATTCCATAGGATGTTGAAAGTGGAATAATTGTGCTATAAGAGTGTAGTGTGGAAATGGCCCGACTCTCAGCCCCAGAAAATCCTGTGATAGCTTTTCTTGAAGGTCACCATAAGCCAGAAAAAAATTGAAAGCACACAACAACAACAACAACAACAACAACAACAACAACAACTACAACAAATATGCAATTGAAAAAGATAAAAAGGCCTAAAAACAACAAATAAAACGAAATAGTCCCCCCCAATATCATTCTTTTAAAACTTTCTGCATTAAACTCCTATGTGAAAAAAAGGGGTTTGATCTCCTGCCAAAGTGTTACCCTGTGAACTGGGGGGCCCGGGAGGGGCACCCAAATAACCAAACAACAACAAGCAAAGATGGGGAAATTAACTGGAGCACTTCACTTTAGCTAACGAGAGGCAGGGTAACTTAGCGGAGATCTTGTAACCCTATATATATGGGGTCAGGTCAGTCAAGCAGTCAGACGGTTTTAAAATAGCAAAAATTATGTTTTATTAACAACAGACAGACATTTAAGACAACACAACCACACAGCTAACTAAGAAATAAGAGTTTTCGGGGGAAATTGGGTGATACGACACCTTTCTCGTAGTCCTGGAGAGGTTGCGGATGGAGAGAAGAAGCTCAGCGTGGGTTGCTGAGGGGAGCCCGCCGGGCAAAGCTGCAGCAGGGCGGTCTGGAACTCGGGAGCGATCCGAGGAAGCTCTCGGAGCTTGGGGTTTATATAGGGAAAGTATGACCGTGGGCTAGTCTGTACTTGGGAGAGAACAATGAGGTTTGGGCGAGAGACGATGTCTCCGAAAGGTCAGAATTGAACATGATTGAGTTAAGTCCGAATTGACAATGGGATGGCCAGTATGCAGATGCAGCGTGCCTGGGCGGCGGAGCGTCCAGCTCGCCAGGGTGCCTGCTCGGGGCAGGGGGTTCTTTGTATTAGCGTGCATCCTTAATGAAGTGTTTGTCTAGGGAGGTCTCCTGAAGCAAGATCTGGCTGAGTCTGGCTTGCCTAGGTGGAGAAAGGAATGTTTCAGCATTTAATAGCCATGCCTAGCTCCAGGCTTGTTCGGGGGCCTCACAAACACTTGGCTGAGGGTGGCAAACTGAGGCCGAACTGTGATATCAAAATGATATCGAGTGTCTACCGAAGCCAGGCCAGTTCACGGTGACAACAAAAGGACAATAAGGAAGGGACTCTTCTGGCTTCCCTGGGAGGGGAGTTCCAGAGTCTGGGGGCAGCCACGGAGCAGGTCCTCTCTTGCATCCCACCAACTATGCTTGTGATGGTGCTGGGCCTGGGAGAAGGGCCTCTCCTGAGGATCAGGAGAGGAGCATCAGAGCATCAGAGAGGAGGTGGGCTGATACAGGGAGAGATGGACCACCAAACAGCCTGGACCTGAGTCCTGCAGGTCCTAAATCTCTGTACTTGCCTTTTGAAGCCGCACTTGTGTTGTGCTCTCCTTCCCTGGAGGTTGTTCACCAGAGGGCCACCCCTGAGGGGGGCTTTTGTCCCTATGCTGGCCGTTTTTCTGGAAAAGCTCAGACTTCCTGCAGCATCACACCCTGTGAGGTCACCTTGGGGTAGGAGAGGGGCAGGAGGGGTACCCACCCATTAGAAAGGGGGCTCTCCTTAAAAAATGATGCGTTTGGAAAGACAGAACGTCTCTGACACTGTTTCATGATTGCCTTCCAGGTTTTAAGAAATGGGTCAATGAGGACTGTAAAGTCAAGTTGCCCTTTGTCTGCAAGATGGGGTAGAAAGAGTGGAAGGCCACTTCAGCAACAATCGTTACACACAAATCTTTGACTGTTCTTCTTAATAAACTTTTTCCTCAATTGAGAATACCTGCGTTGTTTCCTTTCAAAACTTTGTGTCCGGAATTCACAACAACCTCTACACTCTTGGTCTTGATCTGACACTGTTACTGAGGCCATTTCCGCACGAGACTGTTATAGTGCTATCATTCCACTTTCAACCTCCTATGGAATCCTGGGGCTTGCAGTTTGGGGAGGGGCCTTTAGAATTCTCAGCCGGAGATTTTTTTTGGCCTCGGTAAACTACAAACCCCAGAATTCCACAGGAGGTTGAAAATGGAACAATAGCGTTATAACAGTGTAGTGTGGAAATGGCCACAGACTTCCATTGCTCAGGAGAGCTGACCAAATTCATGGATCAATTTGGAATTTATAAAATTGTGACTATTTGTTTGATGGAAGACATCAGTCTATATGTTAACTGAAATGCACAAAATTCTATTCAGCACAAACACAGAACAAATAGACCTACAGGTGGGCAAAAGCATAAATGAACACGAATGACAAAATTACCCATTTCCCACGCTGTGCTTTCTTCAAATCCAATGGAGTCAAATTGCTGTGTTTATAGATTGTTGTTTCTTCAAGTCGGTGGCCTTTAAAAAAACAACAACTTAAAAGTTCACATTTGCTTTAGAGAACATAGAGAACCTTTGTTTAAAGCAAAATGCCTGGAGAATTAGAACTGATGGCAAGATAACAATGAAACATCCTTAGGGGCTTGATCGGCAATCAGCTTGAGCGAGTTCCTCAAGATGATGCTGGCAGGAATTCAGAATATTCTGTTCTCAAGGTACAGAACGTGACTTTACGGTTCATTCAGTTTGGATTCCTTTTGGCATCCAGGGTTAACTCTAAAGAAGAAAACTGAAAAGAGGAAAAGAACAAATCACTTCAAGGGAGAATGTAGGAGCACTGAAAGAAGTCACTGAGTTGTCTGAAGAACAGAAATACCTTTTCTAAAAATGAATAAAGGGCCAAGAAGGCCAGGCTTTTGAAGTACCTTAGAAAGAGATGGACGTTTGGAGCCTACGTGAAGATGAAACTGGGAAACCAGAAGGCAAAATGGAAGAGGCAATAAATGCTCCTTCTCCCTAACAGCAGAGAAGGAAAAGCTTGGGCTGAACTGAGGAGGTATAATGGGTTACATTAGGGGAAAGAAGACCAGGTGGACTTCAAGGTACATGCAGTGCTTTTTTTAAAAGGCGTTTTTGGAATGGTACACTTGGATCTACCAAACTCCCACTTGTCCTACTTGTATTTCTGGATCCCAAGGGCTGAGGTCCCACATGGTACCCGTTGTTGTGACTTCTGGTCATTTATGACTCACGGAGACCCTTAACCAAACCTATCACAGGGGCCATTTCCACACTAGACTGTTATAGCGCTATGATTCCACTTTCAACATCCTATGGAATCCTGAGAAATCCTGAGAATCCAGCCGGCCCCTCCCGAAACTGCAAACCCCAGGACTCTATAGGATGTTGAAAGTGGTATCATAGCGCTATAACAGTCTAGTGCGGAAATGGGGAGGATTTTCCTGGCAGTATTACTTCCAAGGAGGTTTGTGTCGCATGCCGCTACTTTAAAAAAAACACATGCATAATTTCCATGGTGTTTATTGGAACAAGAGGCTACTTAACAACTGTTGCTGGAGTTAATACCCTGCATTAACCACTTGGTTATATAGTAAAAAGCAATAATCCATAATCCCCTATGCACGACGCCCATTGGCAGTGCCTCCAGCTTCACACACACCCTGACTTCTAGGCTGTTTCCTTTTGTTGAAACAGCCCCTCTCTTTGATCCTTAGAATTTCCTGCTGGCCTTTGATATTCTAACTCCATCTTCTAACATAGTAAACGAACCCCCCCCCCAATTCTCGTAAATCATCCTCTGGTTGCTATAATTTGAACACAACAACAAATATTCTTTACCTAAGCTGGTTAAATGCTGTTCACTGTACCAGCCAGTAAACAATACTGACCATTTGATCACCCCTGGAGTCTCTAAGAAGTCTCAATTATATTCCCACTTTTCCCGGCCACACTCAGCACATTCTACATCCATACACCTTCCTCCTCCCCATTCCACAGACAACCACACGGCATGGAGAGAGGAGGACATGGCACTTTGCCTTTGAGGCTGAGAGACTGTGACCTGCCCAAGGTTAACCACCAGGTTTCCATAGCAAAGCAGAGGACATTAAGATGCAGATCTCCTGCAGGACGCCACCTCTAACAATCAAATCAAGGTACCACACTGCCTCCCTTGGGGTTTTCTTGGCAAGAATTCATCACAGGAGGCTGCTGTTGCCTTCCATTAAGAATAAAAGAGTGGGACTTGCCCACAGTCACCCAGTGGGCTTCTGTGGCTGAACTGGGATTTCAGTTGTGTAGGGATGTGGGGGCGGGTGAGGGCAATTCGCCCCAGGCGGCAGTGTTTCTGGGGCGTCCCAGTCCGTAGCCATGCGCCCTAGCCAAACCTCCATGCACCACGGCCACACACAGTGGCCATGCCTCTTGCGCAATAGCCCCTTCCTGCCCCCTCCCACCACCCCCCACACACACACCAAGCTCCACCACTGCAGGATTCACACTCCGGTCCCCTACAAGAGTCTGGGTCTAACACTCAAATCATTACACTGTGCTGCCTCTCTTAGGGTTTTCTTGGCAAGATGTAGTCAGAGGAAGTTTGCCATTGCCTTCCTCTGAGGCTGAGAGAATGTGACTTGCCCAAGTTCATCCAGTGGGTTTCCATGGCTGACTGGCAATTTGAACCCTGGTATTCTGGTCTCCTAATCTAACCCTCAAATCATTACTCCATGCTGCCTCTCCTAGGCCCTTTTCGCATGCATTTTTTTTACACAAGCGCCCCTTGAGCGTCGCGTGAATGGGAGCGTCGCTCCGTACGATGCACTCCCACTTGCGCAACGCTCATGAGGCTAAAGTGGGACGCGCGCACATTTTTTTATTTTCGGCTATAAGCCGAAAATACTGCGCGCTCGCACAATGCTCGCGGTGCCCTCGTGCATTCGCCGAGCTGAGCCAGTCGCGCTTCCTTCCCCCAGTGCAGCCTACAGCTCCCAGACTGCGCTGCGGAAGGAAGGAAGGGGCGCTAGCGCGACGGTCACGCTACCAGGAAGCCAATGCGGGAGGCAGAAGGGCTGTCATGAGCGGCGAGCACGAGCAGCTGCTCACACGAGCACAACTCCCCACTGCCGCGACGAAGGTAAGGTGCAAAAAGGGCCCTAGAGTTTTCTTGGCAAGTTACATCATTCAGACATATCTGAATTGCCATTTCCCATTGGTTTGCTATTGCTTTCCTCTCAGGTCGAGTGAGTGTGACCTGCCCACAATCATAGAAATAGAATCATAGAAATGCAGAGTTGGAAGAGACCCCAGGGGCCATCCAGTCCAACCCCCTGCCATGCAGGAACACCCTCAAAGCAATCCCAACAGATGGCCATAGCCTCTGCTTAAAAACCTCCAAAGAAGACACCAACACACTCCATGGAGGCAGCAGATTCCACTGCCAAACAGCTCTGACCATCAGGAAGTTCTTCCTGAGGTTCAGGTGGAATCTCCTTTCCTGCAGCTTGAATCCATTGCTCCTTGTCCTGGTCTCTGGAGCAGCAGAAAACAAGCCCTCTCCCTCCTCTACATGGGATCCCTTCAAATATTTAACCACCCAATGGGTTTCCATGGCTGACTGGAAATGTGAACCCTGGCCTCCTGAAGTCCTAATTCAGCCCCCAAATCATAACACCTCACTGCTTCTCCTAGAGTTTTCTTGGCAAGATATATCATTCAAGGAAGGTTTGCCATTGCCTTTTTCTCAGGCTGAGGGAGTGTGAGCTCCACAAGATCATCCAGTGGGTTCCCATGGTCAAGTGGTGTCCTGATCCCTAGTTTCCTGGAGTCCTAATCCCAACACTCAAACCATGACTCCGGGCTGGCTTGTCCACTCACATTGCTTGCTTAGTGTGAATGCACATAGCTGCATGTTGCCTGGACTACACCTTCTGCAAAATACTGATTATTGTGCAACCAATCACATGTCAGCCACTGTGATTGCTGATGGTCCCTCTGAGCTGTGTGGCATGCACTGTGTCTAATTCAGCAGTTCCAATGAAGTAAGTGGTGCATTGCAAGCAATGACAAGTCACTACCCACCATCCAAGGACAGCCAACTGAAGAGCCGGAATCCTGTTGGTTATTTCCAGGCTGATTAGACCAATTGAACTAATTGCTGAATGGTAAGCCAACACATTGGTAGACCACTTGATTCCATGGCTCTGCTCCAGCAGGGTTAACAATGGGACTGAGGCCCACATGAAATGGTTATATTTGTGGAATTCCACTTGAATCAAATACTTCTTCTGTGCAGAAAACACATTTTGGGCAGAAGGCATGTTTCCTGCACAGAGAATCATGCCTTTTGTACAAGAAGCATGTTTTCTGTCAACAAGGAAGGATTTTCTTTGTTAAAAACATGTATTTCTGCACAAAGTGCTTCCCTGAAGGACTTCCTGGAAATAGGAGTCAACAGCTGCATAAAAATCTTCACGTTGTTGCACAGTGGGGAGTAAACTGAGGGAATGACTCGTCCCTGCTTCCATGGAGGAAGAATTTCTATTCCTTGCTGTTGTTTTTATGTACCTTCAGCTCATACAGACTAGAAGAGAACCCATCATGGGGTTTTCGTGGCAAGATTTTTTAAGGTTTTTACAGTTTTTATGTAGCCTTTTAATGAATTTTAGTGAATGGGAGGGGAGAGCACCTGAAGGCAGAAGGAAAGCACAACCTGTCTTCCACCCACATTCTCTTGACTGTTGCTTCAGTGCGCATTCTCAGCATGGGGCCAAAGGCAGGGGAATGGGAGGTGGAGCACTGGAGGCAGAGAAGAAAGCGCAATGTGCCTTCCCCCAATTCCCTTGCCTTTTGCCTGGGTACGCTTGTCTTCCTTTTCCATGCTGGGCAAAACACAAGGGAAAGAGAGGAGGAGAATGGGCAAGGAATGTTAAGTTTCTAGACCTTTCGGTGCCTCTGTCTAAAGAGTTGTACGTGTTGTTTTTCCGCCTCGCCTCTGCGCTGCTAGCAGCCTTGGAAAAGAAACAGCCTGACCCAGACAGCGATAAGAAAAACACCTGGCTTCTCTCTGCTGTGAGAAAGCTGGGATGTTTGGGTTAAGCTGGTCACACAGAAGTGTACAATTGCAGTGAGACATTCCTCACTGTCTCGCTTTCTACTCCCCCCTCTGTACAGCCTGCATTTTTACAGCCTCTCTGTGAGTCATGCCAGAACACAGAGAGAAGCATAATGGATTTTTTCTTGCCTTCCTGATACCTTATAATATTCTCTAATGCAATAAAGCAATAGAATAGTGTTTGCAACTATGGCCATTTCCGCAGTAGCCTGTTATAGCACGATGATTCCACCTTCAACAGCCTCTGGAATCCTGGGGTTTGCAGTTCTGGAGGGGCTGGAACCGCAGGATTCCAGAGGATGTTGCAGGTGGAATCATCGCGCTATAACAGCCTAGTGCGGAAATGGCCTATGATTCTCGGCCTGGGACTCTGTTCTTTGACTCTGCTGGGTTTTTGGTATCAGCCTTGCCTGAAGTTACGTGACTGCCTTTTTGTGTGGGTCATGCTTCTTCCTTGATGCACTCAGAGCCCAGCGTGGCCCCTGGCGATACTCCAACAAGGAAGGCATGTACACACCTCACAAACAATCAAATTCACAAAGGTCAAACCCACGAATGTGGAGGGAGGACTATTATCACTCCTAGGAGCAAAAAGGCTGCCCATCTTTTGCCATCCAAATGGTTCTGGAAATCTAAAGGCTGGTATAAAGGTGATGGGTGTCCTCGGCAATTTGTTGTTGAATATCACAGTTATACTTTCTAATATATCATTTCCATTTTCAGAATTTGGGACTAACTACCATTGATATCTCTTAACACTAAATCTGATTGACAGCCTCCATTAGAGTAGACTCACGAACAAAGGCCATTTCTGCACTGTTACCGCAGTTTCTAGCCAGACTTGGGAGATACTAGATATCATTTTGATATCAATAATTTGGCCTTCCTCAGCCATTCCTTCCCACATGCTTGCAAGGCCCCGGACAAGCACGCGAACTGACTCGGTTGCTAATCGCTGGAATATTCAAAACAAACACAGGCTGGCCAGAAATAGCCAAACTGCTGCTTCAGGAGACCTCACGGCAAGTACCCTCAGTATGTATGCACGTTACTTGCAAAGGACTCCCTGCCCCGAGCAGGCAGCTTGACGAGCCGAATCCTCAAGCGTCAAGCACTCTGCGTTTGCATACTGGCTACCCTATTGTCAATTCGGACTTAACTCAATCACGTAAAATTCTGACCTTTCGGAGGCTTTGTCTCCAGCCCAAAACTCATTCTTTTCCCCAAGTACGGACTAGCCTACGGCCACACTTTCCCCTCTAAGAACCCCTGACTTTGAGAGCTTCCTCGGATCGCTCCGGACTTCCATCCCGCCTTGCTGCCGCTTTGCTCGGCGAGCCTTCCCCTCGGTCCCCCGTACGGAGAACCTTCATATCCACGAACTCTGTCTTCAGACGACCCGGGCTCCAGGACAGGTGCTGTATTCCCCATACCAAAAACCTCCTCTCAAAATCCCTCTGTCCAACTCCAACCTTTATTTCTCTAGTTATCTGTGTGAGTGTGTTGCATACACTGGCTTGATTGTGTTTTGATAAAAACAACAATTATTATTTCACTTCTGTTTGCTCCTTGACTCGGCCTGACCCCGTAGACGCTGGGTAAAAGATCTCGCTCCGTTGCCCTGCCTCTCGCAGTGCTAACTTGTGCTCTTTGACTAATTTCCCCAGCTTGTGTAATTTGGAGAGCATTTAGGTATCCCTCACGGGACCCCCAGAAATCAGGGTAACAGCACTACACAGTTACATTTTCAACCTCCTGTGGAATTCTGGGGTTTGTAGTTTACTGAGGCCAAAGAGCTCTCTGGCTGAAAAGTCTAAAGACCCCTCGCTAAACTGCAAACCTCAGGATTCCATAAGATGTTGAAAGTGGAATAAGAGCACCGTAACAGCGTAGTGCAGAAATGGCCCGACTGTTTAATGAGAAGCCAACACTTTTGTAAATCGCTTGAATTCAATGGCTCTGCTTTATTTGGAACTAGCAACTGGATTAGTTGTTAATCCCAGCAATGATGAAGTATGCAATGAAGATGTAGATATAGTTAAGGATTTTCTATACTTTGGCTCAGTAATTAATCCAAATGGAGACTGTAGTCAATCAGAAGAAGGCTAAGGCCTAGAAAGATAGCCATGAATGAACTAGAGAAGATCCTTAAGTATAAAGTATATCATTAAATACCAAAGTCAGAATCATCGATGCTATAATATTTCCCTTTCTGTGTATGGTTGTGAAAGCTGGATAGTGAAGAAAAATGACAGGAAAAGAATGGACTCATTTGAAATAAGGTGCTGGAGGAGAATTCTACAGATACCTTGGACTTCCAAAAGATAAATCAGTGGCTCCAAAAGTGAATCAAGTCTCAACTCTCCCTAAAAGCCAGGATGACTTGATTAAAGCTGTTGTACTTGGGACATATCATAAGACCACATGACTCATTGAAAAAGACGATAATGAAAGTGGAAGTTTTACCCCAAAAGGTGGGTGACTCAGAGGTCAACCTGCAATGCTGGTGCTTCCGTGGAACAGTGTGGAATTATTAGCTCAGTCTTCCACCTATGTATACTGGTACTAATGCAGGAATACCAGTTGGAGATTAAAAATATGCTATATTGGGGACCTAACACATTCACACACAAGATTCAAGCAGTCTCACAGCCACACAAGGCAACCACGGGAAAGGAAGGAAAAAATGGATAGCGAGCAGTTAGGGTGAAGTGGGTGATATTTACCTATCCTGGAGAGAAGAGACAAAGCAATGTGGCTCAGACTAAAGGTCCAAGGATAGTACAAGAATGGGAATCTGAGAAGCAGAGTGATGACCTATTCCAGAGTACTACAGGTTGTCCGGCTCAGAGCCAGGGTTTAAATACCCTGTTTCTGCATGAAGGGGGAAGGTGTCAATGGTTCTCTGACAGAGCAAACAATGGGGTCTGGAATGGGCTGATGGTCTTAGCATTAGGTGACAAAGCACTGATGGGAATCATGATAGCTCCTTAATGTCTGGGCAGATGAGGAACAAAGGAGAGTTTCAATGAGAAGAAGGAACAGGTTGGGGACAATCAATTGCTCTACTGAGGCAGTTTTGTGTGCTATTGTATTTGAAGGTTGAGTCGTTGACGGGATTATCACAAGGACATTAACACTGGAGCTTCCCAAATGATCCCTTGACTATGACGTGGCCATTCCCTGAAGTCCCATCTAACCTTCTTTATCACGTTCAGCCAGTCCTCCTTGCCAGCATGGCGTTTCAGCCATAATATTGTATGATATGCCAATGAAATGATATCCATTGCCAATCATATCTTGGAGTTGGGTGTACAGCATGGTAACAGAAGGCAGCTGGAAAAAAAGAAGACCACACCATAGGTGGATTGATTCCATCAAGGAAGCCATGGCCTTCCTGAGTTTGGAAAACCTGAGCAGAGCAGTTGATGACCAAGATCTGTAGAGGGTACTGATTTCAGGGTCACCCCAAGCTGAAGCTGCCTGGATGGCAGAATAACAAATCAACTGGATCAAAGTGGGCATTATGTGGTCCCCTGGGTGGTTTTGAACTATAACTCACAGTAGCCTCGAAACCCTTCCCAATTGTAAAGAATGCCGGGAGTGGAACTTGGACAACATTTAGAGGGACACAGAATTTCCACCCCTGGAAACAAAAAACATTGTTACAACAATCTAGGACAGTAGTGATCACTACATCCTCTGCCAATGACTTATAAAGAATGAATGAATGGAACAGATTGCTATTTTTCACTCCTCAGCTTCAGACTCTTCCAGCTTTCTGTCTTGCTGGGTCACTGCTCAACTGTGTGGGAGCTTTCCAACAAAAATGCTATGTGGGTGCTTTGTGGTTGAGCCAGTACTCTTGACGACTGCAACATTATCAACACAGAGACACGTCAGTTGGTACCATCTTGCCTATATAAACATTCTGGAAGTGTTTTGTGGGCTGCTATCACTTCACATGAGCAGAGACAAGAGGACAGGAACGTGAGTAACTACCATAGGCTAGCATTCTGTTAGGGACATACTCACAAATAGCTTTCTTTACACCTTTTATGAGTGCTGGGGAGGCTGGTATTCCCTTTCTCTCTCCACAGCACCTAAAGCCCCTCCTTTCCCATGTACCATACAGCCTCTGAAGCTGCCACCCACCCATTCTTGGCATTTTGGAGGGGGCAACTCAATGAGAGATGTGTCTTGTTACGTCCCTGTGGCCAGATGCAAAATGATTACATCAGCAACAAGATAGAATCATAGAATCATAGAACCATAGAGTTGGAAGAGACCCCAGGGGCCATTGAGTTCAACCCCCTGCTATGCAGGAACACCCATCAAAGCATTCCCAACAGATGGCCATCCAGCCTCTGCTTAAAAAGATCTCCAGAGGACCCCAACAGATCTCAGCACTGCTATCTTCTGGCTAGAGGGACATTGCCAGATGCTCCCCTGAATCTGCCTGCCCCCATAAGGCACAGAGAAGCAGTGGAGGGAACCTCCCAGCCTATATGATAAGTCCATGCAGTCCTGTGTGGCTCAGGCTAGCACAGGCTCACATGGGGAACTACTACACTTTGCTGAGCATAGAGAGTTGCAGCCATAGTCTGGGATCTTTGACATTGCTGATCCCATGAAAAGTTCTCAGCCAAAAGGGCTGATTCCATGTAGAGAGGTGAGGATGAAATCTTGACTGCTTGATGGCAAATGTTCAGCCAAGAAGGTTAAAGTGCTCAAATAAAGCCTGGCTAAAATTTCTTAGAAAATGTATTTTTCAAGGAGGAAAACAATTTCTAAGCACCTTGGCTTTGGGAGTGGCCACAAACTACAGGCTTCCCCCACTTATCTGACAGATTGAGGAGTGGAGCACTGTCAGGAAATGAAATTGGTCGAAAAGCTGAACCCATGTACAGTACTGTACAGAGCATGGAGGACTTACGGAAGCTCACTTGGGGCTGACCACGGATGTGCTGCTTGCAGATTCTCTCAACCAGCTTAGTGCCTTTTCTCCCTCTCAGCTTGCTTTGTGGGCAAGCGCGCACATGCAAATGGTTCCAAGGGTGCCTCTGTAGGCAAGAAGAGCTAATGAAGGAGCAGAACTGGCAGTGGGATATGCTGCCTTGGAGTGTGATGGAGTCTCCTTCTTTGGAGGTTTTTAAACAGAGGCTGGATGGCCATCTGTTGGGAGTGCTTTGATGGGTGTTCCTGCCTGGCAGAAGGGAGTTGGACTGGATGGCCCCTGGGGGTCTCTCTCAACTCTATGATTCTATGACTCTAACTGCTGTCAAATTAATGGAACTTGTCCTTAATCTGGAAGTGTCAAAAGAGTGAGTTGTCAGATAACAGGGTGTCAAAAAGCGGAGGCCTCCTGTGTTGGGGCATTTCAAGGGTTTCTTGGAGGATCTGTGGAAAAATTCTTCCCTACCAAAAGTTTTCACCTGCAAATGGTGTGGAGAATTTTGGATTCTTCCTCTCCTGCCACTATGGTCTGAATCCTGTTGCTTAGTCTTAGATCCACTAAATCTATTGTTGAATGGTGAGTCAATACATAGGTCAATTGAGTGGATTTAATGGGTTCATTCAAGGTGGGACTAGCAGTAGGATTTGGCTCCTTATTTTAACATTGTTGAAGGAAGCATCATCTTTCCCACTCTTCTCGCTTAGGGTATTGCCTCCTTCACTGCCGGATCCCTTCCTCAAAAGCCAAAATATCAGCCTGGTGTGTCTTGTTTGACAGAGGCACCTGCTGACTTTTAGTAATCACAGCATTCTTTTCGAAGTGCTCACAGGTCTTTGAGTCTTTGATTATCTGTTCTAGAACTCAGTCAATCTCAGCCAGTTGAAGATTTCTTGAAAGACCGGAAACCATTTATGGACCTTTTGAACCATAAGAAATCTAAACATGCAATAATTTGAGGATATGGTCACCAGTACAGTCAGCCCTCCACATTTGTGGGTTCCACTTTTGCGGATTTGATTTTTTATGGATTATTTGCTGTCACCTCTGCTGCCTCCATATTCCATTTTTAATAGAGACTGCGAGCCTCGTGAGGCTGAGAAACTGCAAAAGAGGCTTGTAAGTCCTGCTTAAAAATGGTGTGGGGCAGCAGTGGAGGTGGCTGTAAGCCCCACCAGCCCCCCACTTCTGCCTTGTGAAGGAACTCTAATGCCTCAAAGGAATCCACGGTGGGTTGAATGTGGTGAGCATACTTTTTGTGGGTGTTAAATATGGTTTGGGAGGGCCTAGAGTTATTCACTGTTTTTCTACTTTCATGGGGGTCCTGTGCCCCTAACCCTAGTGAACATGGAGGGAGGACTGTAATTCGTGTTACCCAAAAGGTGGGGAAACTTGAGGTCCACCAGCAGTGCCAGCGTCTCCTTAGAAAGTGGGAGAATCCTACTCAAAGGAAGTCTGCAAGAGGTGGATAACAGTGGGATCTTCCAATCAGCCTTATGGTCACTTCAGCATCCACAACACAACAACACACACCAGCACCAAGCAGAGCACAAGTCAGCATTTGAATGGTGTGATATTCCTCCTCCTCCCCACTGAGTAAATACACACCCCTGTAACTATAAAAGTAATTTAGACCATTAACAGTCACGCTGCAAAAGGAACAAGGTTATTTTTCACACAGTTACAATCATAGTAGTTACATATTCATTACAGGGAAAAGAGTTAATTAATTTTAATTTCAGGATTTGTTCTGCTGCTGTCACCTCTGCCTCTAGTTATATTTTCTCTCTATAGGTATAGATGGAACTGCTAACATACCTCCACCTCCCCTTTTTTGGCTTTCTGATGGCCACCTTCGTTTCGCAAGGTAAGTCTCTACTGGTACCCTCAGAGCTGAGTTTTCTGTACAGGAAATACATTTTCTGAGCAGCAGCATCCATTACTCCATCTATGCTCTGTCTTTTCCCAAGCTGACACTCAAGACAAATAAAAATACATATGGTTACAAACCATACAAAAACGAGTGCTGAAGTAATGTTAGCCTATCAACAATATTTAAAAGAGAGAATCATAGGCCCTTTTTGCACCTGACCTTTTCGTGCTGCTGGGTTGGGGTTCTCGCGCGAGAAGGCTTAGAAGGAACACTGCTGCGTCCCTGCTGCTTCGGCTCCGCAGCTCCTTCCTCCTCGCGCGAGCGCCCCGCCTCTTCCGTTCGCGGTGCAGCCTGGGACCTCACAGGCTGCACTGAGGAGAGGACGCACGACCGGCCCAGCTCCCAAGGCACCGCATGCCAGGTAAGTGAGCACGGGGCCCAGGAGCAATGCATGATCGCGCACCATTTTCGGCTCTGAGCTGAAAATGAAAAGGTGCGTGCGCAGTCCGCGTCAGGCCCTTGAGCGTCGTGTAAATGTGAGTGCATCATGCAGACCGCTCCTCACATTTACGTGACACTCAAGGGGCCCTTTCGCTTCAAAAACACCATGCGGAAAGGGCCATAGAGATGCTAGGGGTTTGGGGAACAAGCTAGTTACCCTGCACTGGCTTGCAATTTGGTTCCGATGCAAGTTGAAGATGCTAGTGTTGACCTACAAAGCCCTAACAACTTGGGGCCAGGGTGTCTGAAAGACCACCTCCTTCCATATGAGCCTGCTAGAATTTTGAGATCTTCAGAAGAGGCCTTGTTGTGTGTCCCAACACCTCATGGAGGTAGATTGGTGGGTGGAGGTGATGGCTTTCTCTGTAGCAACCCCTCAACTGTGGAACTTCCCACCCAAGGATGTTAGGCTGGCCCCATCTCTTCTGAGCTTCTGGTGGGCAGCCAAAACAGTGCGGTACCCCATGGCATTCAGTGTCCAAAATGGCTGTTAAACTGTTTCAAATCTAGATTCTAGGATTGCTGTTGGGATTTTTTAAAGAGTATGTTAATACGTTTTTTGAATGTTTTTATCTTTATTGCTTTAAGTGAGCACTTGTGGGCTTGGAGGTGATAAGAAATACGATAAATAAATAAATAAATAAATAAGAAATCATTCAACTGCTTGCTGTACAGGAATACATCACTTAAAGCTCTCCTGAAAGCTGCCTCCCCAACCTCTCTGAATTCGATGATGAACTGAATTCCTGAGTTCAAATGTGAATTCCTTTGTATTTCATACTGTATCTCACTCTGTACCCCACAAAGCCAATGCAATTCTAGAATACCTTAACAAGAGTCTAGTGTTTAGGTCATGAAAGTAGTAGTAGCCCTCTATTCTACTTTGGTCAGATCCCACCTGGAATAATGGGTCCACTTCTGGGAACCACACTTCAAAAAGGGTATTGACAAGCAGGAATGTGCCCAGAGGTGGGCAACCAAGATGGTCAAAGGCCTGGAAACCATGAAGCCCTGTGAGGAGCAGCTTAGGGAGCTGGGGATGTTTAGCTCAGAGAAGACAAGACTGAGAGGTAATACAGTAGCCATGTTTAAGTATTTGTCATATGGAAGATGAGGCAAGTTTGTTTTCTGCTGCTCCAGAGCCTAGGACACTATGGAGCGATGGCTTCAAGCTACAGGAAGAGAGATTCCACCTAAAAATGAGGAAGAACTTACTGAGGGTAACAGCAGTTGGACAGAGGAAGACATTGCTGCCTCAGTGGAGTGTGGTGGAGTCTCCTCCTTTGGAGGTTTTTAAAGAGAGGCTGGGCGGCCATCTGCCATGAATGCTTTGATTTTGTCTGCCTGCCTGGCAGAAGGGGGTTGGACTGGGTGACCCAGTCAAGAGATGGGGGCCTGTTCTCCTGTCTATTAGGAAACAGTACGTTCATGTTTCCACCACCACCACCACCACCACCCTGCCAGTAGGTGATCTAGAATCTTGCATTGTATCTTCGCCTAGACCTAACTCACATTGGACCTTGTAGGGGAAAAAAGCAACACTTTGAATTATGCCTAAAAATGGACATGTAGCCAGCAAAGCTGTTGTACTAGAGAACTTGAAGAAGCTGGGAAGTGTCCAGAGGAAGACAACCAAAATAGTTAAAGGCCTGAAATCTATGAAGCCCTGTGAGGAGCGGCTTGAGGAACTGAGGATGTTTACAATGGAGAAGTGAAGGTTAAAAGGTGACCTGATAGCCATGTTCAAATATTTGAAGGGATGTCATATGGAAGACAGTGCAAGCTTGTTTTCTGCTGCTCCAGAGACTAAGACACTATAGAGCAGTGGCTTCAAACTACAAGAAAAGGAAGAACTTCCTGAGGGTAAGAGCATTCAACAATTGCTGCCTCCATGGAGTGTGCTGGAGTCCCTTCTTTTTTTTTAAAAAAAAAAACTATATTTTTATTGAGTAAGAAACGCAAAATTGTTAATAACAGGTAACAGATAACTTTATACTATTACATAAACAAAAAGGAAAGTGAGAAATAATATTAACAAAATTCTTAACATACTATAGATTTATGGTATATTCTTTCATGTCTGAGTTTCCTTATAGATATTGTTTCAATATTTCCTTAGACTCCCTTAATTGATTCTCCTAAATATAATCTGAATAAAGTATAAAAACTAGGTTGTTTGTATTAACTTTCTTCTCACCCTTCATTGAAAGAAGTGTTTATTGAATTTTAATATAACTTCCTTTCCATAAAAGACTCTCCTTTGTTCATTCTGCACACATCTCTCCTATTCCTCATTATAATCTCCTTTGAATAATGTAATTAAATATACTAAATACGCTATTTCAGGGGACAAAAATTTTAAAGTCATTAAAAATTATCTATTCAATAATTAAGTTTCCCCATTTTTGTTTAAGGAATTCCATAACCAGGGACCCATTCATTCATCATCTTTTCAGATTTCCCTTTTATCTGATGTGTGAGGAGCTCTTTTTCTTTCATTTTGATAATTTTTATTAACCATTGTTCGCGGGTAGGAATTTCATTATCCTTCGAAAACCTGGATAGGAGTATTCTTGCTACCATAATTAAATACAGTAGTATTCTCTGATATTTTCTTATAAACATAGGTTCTAATTCTTGAATCATATTCAGCAAGAAAATATCTGATGATAATGGAATTTGAATTTTAAACATTTCTGTAATTGAACCATGTATTTGATCCCAACATTTTTTAACCTTTGGACAACTCCACCACATGTGGTAGAATGTCCCTATTTTTTCATGATATTTCCAACATTTATTATTGTGTGTTTTATACATTTTGCCCAAGTTTGCAGGGGTAAGATACCATTTATAAAACGTTTTCAAATAGTTTTCTTTAAGATCTTGGGAAACTGAGAATTTATTAATCATTTTCCGAGACAATTCTCACTGCTCCAATTGTATTTCGTGGCCTAATGTCATTGCCCATGTTATCATCATATCTTTGATTGTTTCATCTTCTAAATTATAATTCAAAAGCAGTCTATATAGTTTTGATATGATGTGATTGGAGTGACTAAAAAATAGGAGAATAGGTTCCTGCCTGGGAGTGTGATGGAGTCTGCTTCTTTAGAGGTTTTTAAACTGAGGCTGGATGACCATCTGTTCAGACTACATTGATCCTGCATGGCAGAATGGAGTTAGACTGGATGGCCTTTAGGGTCTTTTTCAGCTTTATGATCCTCTGAACTCTGTTCCCTTCCCACTCTGTCCCTTATGGATCACATCCCCTTTGTGGGACCAAGAGCTGTTCTGTGAGTTGATCTTATCCAGCAGAGCAGCTCTGGCGGCAGAGAACTCTGTTAGCAGAGGGTTCTTTCAGAGGAAGAACATTCTAAAGGCAGATGAACTGAATTGTTATCACCGTGAACTGGCCTGGCTTTGGAAGATATTAGATATCGTTTTGATATCACAATTCGGACACATTTTGCCACCCTCGGCCAAGTGTTTGTGAGGCCACCGAACAAGCACAGAGCTAGCCATGGCCATTAATTGCTGAACATTCCTTTCTCCACCTAGGCAAGCCAGACTCAGCCAGATCTCGCTTTAGGAGGCCTCCCTAGACAAACACCTCATTAAAGATGCACGCTAATACAAAGAGCCCCCTGCCCCAAACAGGTAACTTGACAAGCTAGACGCTTAACCGTCAAGCGCACTGCATCTGCACACTGGCCATTCCATTGTCGATTTGGACTTAATTCAATCATGCTAAATTCTGACCTTTCAGAGACATTGTCTCATGCCCAAACCTCATTGTTCTCTCCCAAGTACAGACTAGCTCACGGTCATATTTTCCCTATAAAAACCCCTGGTTCCGAGACCTTCCTCAGATCGTTCCTAAGTTCCATCTCGCCTTGCTGCTGCTTCGCTTGGTGAGCCGTCCCCTCAGCTCCAGTAGCTGAGACCGCAACAACCTGGGATCGCTCTGAACTTCCATCCCGCCTTGCTGCCGCTTTGTCCGCCGAGCTTTCCCCTCAGTCTCCATCCGAGACTGCGCAATCACGGGCCTCCACTGTGATCCACCCTGGGCTTCGGACAGGTGTAGTATCACCCAATTCAACAAACTCTCAAACTCCTCTATACCGCTAACACCTTTATCTTCTATAGTTAGTTGTGTGAATGTGGTGCATACACTGTTTTTCTGTATTTAACAAAATCACAGTTAATTTCATATTTTGGTGTGCTTCTTGACTTAGCCTGACCCCGTAGACATAGGGTTGCAAGATCCTGCAAAGTTACCCTGCCTCTTGCTAGCTTAAGTGAGTGCTCCAGCTAATTTTCCCCAAATTGTGTTTTATTGTTTGGTTATTTAGGTGTCCCTCCTGAGACCTCCAGTAAACAGGGTAACAGAGTCCATACCCCAGCCCTCTAAACCAAGAATGGGGAAAGTGTAGACCCTAAGATGTTTTTGTGGTCCACATGCCCACCCCTAGCATCCTTCAAAGAAAAAAATAAGAAATAATATAATTGCACTAAAATACCTCCTAGCTCCCTCAGCTGCAGGAAGGCAATTTTGCTGCATTCCCACCCACAGTTTTGTGGCCTCTCCTACCTGGAATTTTTTCACTTCCCCTGGATTTAGGACATAAATCTCTGGCTTAAAATATATCAAAATGTGCATTAATATGTGTTGTTTAGGATAAGCTGTGTGGAGATGCTAAATTTTAAGAACATTTAGCATTTATTTGTGATGAGGTTTAATTGTAATTTGTGATTTTAGACTTCTGATTTCAGATATTTGTGGTTTATTATTTGCAAAAGTGTTCTGAAGATGAAAGACATTCATATTTAAATACAACTGTGCAGTTTGTTTGTTAAAATAAATTTCACTGATTGAGACAGAAAGAAGATAGAGGAGGCAAATGACCAAACAGAAGGAAAACTGATATACACCAGAAATAGAATAATGGGCGTACATCCCTAGGGACATAAATCCACATTTATTTCATCTTCATATGCAAGGATGAATAATTACTCTAGTTTTCTCCTTACTGCAGGAGAAAACATGTATTTTATTTTATTTTATTTTTATTGTTTGTTTGTTTGTTTGTTTTGTGTGTGTGCTGTATTTTCCCCACATTCAGACAACACAGTGTGGGTTATCTGCATAGGAAATACTTTTGTTTGGTCTTGTTTTTGCTAAAAAAAAAATGCCATCTGTTTGCATGTGCAAAAAAATCCTCCAGAACACTTTGGAGCATATCGGGGGTGGGGGGAGAGGGGGGCTGCATTAAAATCTCACTGATTTATTTATTCTTCCCACCAGGAAACAAATAACAAAGAATTTTATTTCAATTTTCATCCATCCCAATTCCTTAATCTGTGATCCTTTGACTCTTTTCCTCATCCCTGCTCCAAATATGCACACTGAACACTCCATAGCTCCTGATTATGTTCTTCTTTCTCCTCCTCGGCCAGCCACTGAAGGTAGAGTCTGCCCAGAGAACTGGATAAAACAGCAGACCCGTTGCTTTGGGGTCTTTCCCAGGAAACTCTCATGGGCAGAGGCAGAGGTAAGAAGAAAGACTTTGGGCTTGGCCATAGAATTGGCACTAGTATACAAGGGCACCCCAACTTAAACTAAAACAAAAAAAGACCTTAAAATTGTGTTTTAAGGTCTTTTTTGCTTTGACAATGATGATATCATTCTTAAGCAAAAAATCAGTTATTGTCTTGATCAGTTGTCTTCTCCATTTGCATCACAATTGGGTTATGGTTTGCAAAAGTCTTGGATAAATTCTCCATGTCTTTAACCGTAGGAATTAGAGACTTAGACATTAAAAACATATCTGTTCTTGAAAAAGATTTATGTTTTCCGAAAAGAAAGTAAAGTCTCAAGTATATCCATAAAAGATGTCGCCAAATACCTACTAATTCCAGATTTTCTATCATACTGAAAAAAGGTCTTTGGTAACCTGCCTTGATTTTGTTTCTTCTTTTTATTAGTCTTCCAGTGTGAATCTATCATCCCATTCCAGTCACCCAGAAGAATACATTTTGCATGTGAACATTCCAATTTTTTCCCGATAGTTTCTGAAAAAAGGATGCTTTATTTTCCCCAGAAGCATAAAGGCCAACCACTAAAACTTTCTCTCCTTGTATTTGGATTTCTACTCCTACACTGTGACCATTCAAATCCTCAAAAGCTTTTTCAAGAACCATTCTTGAATGTACAGAAATCACCATCCCTCTTTTTTTCTTTGATGAAACAAATTACTTTCCTAATTTGGGATTCTGTAAAAAATTGACATCATTTTTTCTAATATGTATTTCTTGCAAACATATTAAATCTAATTTTTCTTTTTGTAGATAAAGTTTTTTTCTTTTCTTTGAGAAGGAATTAATCCCCCTTACATTCCAAGATAATAACATCAAATTCATTATTAGGTCTGCACACCATTATAGTCCATATCCCATTTTGCCTGATCTTGATTGGATTTCTTTGGGACGCAGCTGATTCTCTCCTCCTCTGTTTGTCTGGATTCAGAAATATCAAAGTCACCTTGGAATTTCTGTAAAAAAAATCTTTTTTTGCAGATTAAGATTAAATCTTCTCTGCCTTTAGTAGAGCACAATTCCCTTGAGCTTTCCCCAATGGAATGGAATACCTTGTAGTTTAAGCTGAATTTTCAAGAATATGTAGTCTCATATTCTTAAAATCTAAATTGGCATATCTGCAAAAATCACAATTTGCTTGTCATCTACTTGCATTTTATTTGAGTAATGTTGCAGAATTTGATCCTGTATTTGTTTTCTGACAACATAAACTATCACATAACTTGAGAGGTTTATCTGGTCACCCAGCATTCCAAAAGATAAATGCTATCAGTGTCATAAGAGAATTCTTTCCTATCTGTTTCCAGAAAATCAGCAAGGGCCTCAGAGACTTTCACATGAATATTTTCTCCTTGAGATTCTGGAATACCTCTTATTCTTGGACATTTCTCTCTTTCTCTAGCATAGCTACTACAGTTGCATTTTGTCCTTGATCCAAATTCAACTTCTTAGTGACTTCTATCAGTTTCTGTGTTCTGTCTTCAAGAGAGTCCACCTTCTCATTAGGCTGTTTCATGTCTCTAGTTATTTGATTTAAGAGCTTCTTATGTCTTTTATCTCTGCTTGCAGCTGGTCCAAAGAGAGAAACAAAGCACACAAGAGTTGTTTAACATAAATTGCAAGACAACGGATCATTCTAATATGGGCATCATTCTTTCTGTGAACAAACACATGCTCTCAGACAGTTATCTTATTGTCCTATCTCAGTCCCAACAGCACAGATGATAAAACAAACAAAACAAACTGAATAGCTCCCAGCTCGTTACTTACTTCCAGGCAGTAAACACAGGGTCATAAATAAAGTCCAACAAGGTTCCAAGGCAAGAGAGTGTCCAGGGTTAGCAAGAGTATTCAGCAAGGTATCCAGCAGGGTAGAAGGTCAGATAAGCTCTAATAACTCATAGACCTTCATGGTATCCTCTCTAGTACTCATAAAAATCATAGAGTTGAATGGGAGCCTGGATATAGAATCATAAAATCATAAAATCATAGAGCTGGAAGGGACCATCTGGCTGAACACCCTGCCACTAAAGGAATCTACTGCTAAAGTGTCCCTCAAAGGTGCAGATTCTTTTTCTGAAGGAGAGTCCACACAGCTCTTACCATCAGGAAGTTCTTTCTAATGTTGAACCAGAATCTGTCTTTCTTCTCACCTTTCAGGTGGACTGCCAGACCTACGGCAAATATGGCCATCTTGCCTCCTTTCAGACAAAAGCTGAGTTGGATGTGGTGGCTAAACATGTCATTTCCAACTTTAAGGACGTTGATGATATCTGGGTTGGATTAGAGGACTCTCAGATGGTGAGTGTTCAGGCCCTGGGCTCTTTTCCTCCATGACAGAATCCATGCAGTGCCACACACAAAGAAAAGGAGAACCAGGGAATAGAGAAGCAAAAGGGTGAGTGGTAGAAGGATAGGGATAGTGAAATTAGAGAAGGGAGGCAGAGTGGCCAGCAAGGAAGCTGCTTTGTACATATCCGGTTGAGGCAAGAGACTTCCAGTTAAGCTTTTGGTTGTCGTTGGAAGGATGCAAACTAGATCAAATGAAGTTGGTGACTTCCAGATCAACAGGGTAGTGAATCCACTCCAGGATTCAGTCTGAATTGTAAAGCAGCCTTGGATGGCTCCTTTGAAGTTCAGACTAAAACCCAAAGTAAATTCATCACAGTGCAGAAATTGAATCCAGCAGCTGTCACTGAATACCAAATACAGTAAGTTGCAGAAATGCAGCCTCTTACTGCATCAGTCTAAGAGGGAATGAGTCTGGTCTTAAATATGCACACATTATCAGGACAGTTGTGACCAATTAAGAAGCATAAGAATATAGCCCTGTCAGTGGGCAAACCACATGTGAAGTGAAGAATTACAGGTAGTTCAGACTCTGGTTTAATTGCTTAAAATCCAAGGCCCTTTCTGCACTACGTGGCTGCCTCACAGTCAGGATGTGACAGCAGTGCTCCTCAGGTCACGCTTCTACATCACGGTCCCACCACCATCTTGTCCTCCCGCATTGCATGAACACAGTATTTGTAAAACAGAAAAAATCTGTTTTACACTTAATGTCGCGCTGCAGTGCCGCCTTTCCCGGCCATGCAGAAGGGTGGAAGCGTACTGGCGATGCCTCCCTCCCCAGCGCAGCAATGGCAAATGCCTAGATGTGCTGCGGAAGGGAAGAGGCAAGATCTGAACACTCCCCTCTGCAACAACCGGGTGAGGTGCAGATGGGAGCGTTCCTGGCATGCTTTCCCTCCCCGCTGGGGCTGCAGTGAAAGGACGTTGCTGAGCCTCGTCATGTGGAAAGGGCCCAAATCTCAACCTCTAGAACAGTAGTTCTCAACCTGTGGGTCGTGACCCCTTTGGGGGGTCAAATGACCATTTCACAGGGGTCGCCGCTCCTCTATCCTGCCTCACCCCCTTTTGAAAGGAGGCGGCCTCACAGCCAATGGGAGCACTGTTTCTGAGACCCCGCGCTGGGAGGAGGGGAGAGGAGGCGTGCTGGGCGCGTGTGGGGACATTTCGCAATCTTTCCCTGCCAAGCGGGGGGGCGTAGGTGGTGAGAGGAGACCCCGCACTGGTAGGAGGGGAAAGGAGGTGTGCTGGGCATGTGTGGGGACGTTTCCCTGTCTTTCCCTGCCGGGTGGGGGGACGAAGGTGGCGAGAGGAGACCTCGCGCTGGCAGGTGAAAGGAGGCGTGCTGGGTGTGTGTGGGGATGTTTCCCTGTCTTTCCCTGCCGAGCGGGAGGACAGAGGTGGGGAGACCGAGAGGGGCTCGCGGGTGTAGTGTGGTTGAGGGGCTACAGCGGGTATTGCACCCCACTCCCGAGCCCTCAGAGGGACGAAAGGAGGAAGGAAGGGGCGCCCGTGAGACGTGGGAGTGAGAGCGTCCAAGCAGCCGCGCTCCCTTTAAGGGAGGGAGGGAGGGTGGGAGTGAAGCAAAACGCGTCCGCTTATGCTACCGCCATCTTTGCTCTCTTCCTGTCCTTTCCTTCCTGCGCCTCGTGTAAAATGTGGGCTGTTTCAGCCTTTGGGAGTGACTGGCTTTTTGAACTGTGGAAACCTAACATTCAGAACTAGAACTACTGCCTTAATTCTGGCATTGATGGACGCTTTCTGTGCTTAAAAAAGGGGGGAGGGTTATCAGTTTTTAGGCATTAGAAGTCTATCCAGAGCAGTGATTTAGGGCAGTGTTTCCAATCTATTCGATGTTGGAAATAACTAACTAACTAAATAAATAATAAATAAATAAATAAATGAATAAATAAAAAATTTTATGGTTTGGGGTCACCACAACATGAGGAACTGTATTAAGGGGTCGCGGCATTAGGAAGGTTGAGAACCACTGCTCTAGAATTAGCTTTAACTAATTTTAACTGTTTTTTTTAACTATTTTTTTTAAGCAAATGGATCTGATTGCTCCATTGTCAGATCTTAGAGGTCACATTCTTGATTGTAAAGATTTAGAAAACAGAGTTGCACATACAGTGGCTGATATTGTACATCATGGGCCGTTTCCACACGGGGCGAGGGAATCACCCTGTGCCGCTACTTACCAGATCCGGTCCGGTCCGGGGTGAGGAGGAGCAGTGCGTGGTCGTCGATACGCACTCCTCCAGCGTCCAAAATGGCGGCTTCCGGTTGGTCACGGGTCTTGACCAACCAGTGAAGCTTGCCAGCCTAAAGCGCAACCTTGGCAGATCGCAGGCTCGCATTGGTGTGAGGCTCCGAATCTGCACAAGGGAGCAGGCTCGCAGTGGTGCGCTCCGTGCTTTTGGAAGACTGGAAAAATCAGGTCTTTCAAAAGCACGCTGGAGGACCACTGGGGGTCATTCTGGAGTGGACTGAGGTGTGGATCTACGGTAAGTAGTCTGAACCCAGTCCGCTCCAAGGTGCAGACGTCCTCCATGGAGGACACACTGCACCATTTTAAATATCCCGTGTGGAAATGGCCATGATTTTGTAGTAATCATTCACGCTCCTGTAATTCCACAGCAGTTGTGCTACACTGTTCCTTTTGCTGAATACCAAAACCATGTGTCCAGTGGTGTTTCTGCCTGTGTGTGCCTGCTTATTGTCCTCTCGCACAATGGGAAATAAAGAACAACATCTGCAATGTTTCTGCAATGCCAGAGACTCAAGCTGGGTGTTGAAGCCATGGATGAATCATTAAGCACCCTCCACGAATGTGCAATGCTAGGGACAGAACCCTGTTAATTCCCGCTAGAGTAGATCCATGCAATCAACTGATGAATGGGGAGTCTACACATAAGCAAATCCAGTTGATTCAACAGCATTTCTCTGGTCAAGACAAACCATAGGGCCAAAATTCACTAAGACAGTTACAAATGTGTAAGTTAGAGTTAATATGTATTGATTAATTTGATTAATATTAATTAATTAATATGATTGATTGCATTTGTATACTGCCTCTCTCCCAGAGGGGACCCAAGGCAGCTTCCGGAAAAGTCAATTGAAAAAAAAATGATAAAATTTTAAAACAATTAAAACCAACCACATAAAGCACTGGCTGCCACGTCTTCTTTCTGTGTCTTGTTCCTCAGACTGGAGATTGGAGGTGGGTGGATAGAACTCCAGTGACGTTCTTTCTTTGGAACATCGGGGAGCCGAACAATAAAGATGGGCAGGAATATTGTGGCCACACGACGATCAAGGAAGGTGAGGAGGGGCCTAGAGAAACGAGATCGCTGGAAATGACTTGAAGGGTCACAACAACAATAGCATCTTTGGCTGGGAGTTATCAGGTGGCATTCCTCTTCCGTTGTTTGCCCAGTAGGAGACTGTTTGAAAAGTGTTTCTTTTGTTAAGAAAAAAAAAAGGCACCTCTTCTGTAAAAGAAACACTTTCCAGATAGTCTCCCTCTGGGAGAACAGCAGAGGAGGAATGAGATCATGTGGCAAGTCCCAGTCAAAGATGCTATTATCCTGCTGGACTCATGATTTACTTGCCTCGTGTGATAAAGCCCTTTGTTATCTAGCAGGGCCACTAAGAAGCTTTGATAGTTGTTTTAATGTCTTTGCATATGTCGTTGTTACGCCCTTTGGTGTAAAGGGTATGATAAAAAAGCATTGTCGTTGCCATTATTATTATTATTATTATTATTATTATTATTATTATTTGAGAAGATACATTATGGGGTGCATCAGCACTCCCAAGCTAGATGCACACTGTGTGTCAGTCTTATAGTTCATTGGCCCTATATGCACAGGTCACCTGCCGGCTTCCCAGTATAGCAACGCCATGGTAGCTCATGGATGAATTACTAATGGCCCAGTTCTAATTCCCAGAGATGTACGTCCACCTACGAAGATGTTAAGTTCCCCACTGGATTCCAGCCACGATCCTTTGGGGCTGGTGGAAGCAACCAATCCAAGGGCAGAGAGATGTTGAACTTTGGGGGATATTTAATTCTAACCACAGAAGCCAAGGAAGAGGGTAGGAGGCCATTCTACCATCCTTGCCATCTGTACTTATACAGTGTAGGGTTGCAGAATCAGCTCCTAAGAAGACAGTGGGAATCAAAACTTAGGAAATACACAAAGTGGCAAAGATCAGCAGCAGCGCTGACATGGTGTCCCTGTTCTCTTTCAGGTTATAAGAAATTCAATGATGCCAACTGTGAAATAGCCAAGAGTTATCTCTGCAAGTCCAGGCTGATATAACAGCAAGAGCTTTTCATCTGGCCTGCAGCAAATAAACCACAGACATAAAGGAAGGGGGGCTGTTTTCCTCAATAAATCTTTTCCTGTTTGAAAATATTTCTGAATGTTCTCTTTGTTTGAAAATATTTCTGAATGTTCTCTTTGTTGTCTGAAATTCTGCACACTTTTCCTGGATCGTTCTCTGTCTTCCTGAGTTCACAATATTCCAGAACATTGAAGAACCATAAGTTTGAAAGGTTTCTTAAGAAAGGAGTTTATAGACTTCCCATCAGTTCCAAAACTCCAGTTATTCAGGTGTTTTTTTTTTCTTCCAAAATCTCCATTCCCTGGGGTTTTCCCCCACCTAAAAACTTCCTTCATGTACAAAATAAACTTTTACAAGTGTTTGTCTCTGTGAAACCATCTAAAGGAAATAAGCCTGCATACTTTTTTGGCTCCTGCTTCAGTGCAACTTATGTCAGAAGACATGGGTCAAAATCTTGCATTATGTTTGTGTAGTATAAGGATCTAGATTAGTAGACAACAATCTAAACATGAGTCAGCAGTGTGATGCAGCAGCTAAAAAAGCCAATGTGATTCCTGGCTGCATCACTAGAAGTATAGTGTCTAGGTTAAGCGAAGTAATAGCCCCACTCTATTCTACTATGGTAAGACCCTATGTCCAGTTTTGGGCACCACAGTTCAGGAAGGATATTGACAAGCTAGGAGGTGTCCAGAGGAGGGTGACCAAAAAGGTAGAAGGCCTGGAAACTGTGAAGCCCTATAAAGAGTGGCTTAGGAAACTGCTTAGAAGAGAAGGTTAAGAGGTGACATAATAGCCATGTTTAAATATTTAAAAGGATGTCATACAGAAGATGGGGTAGACCTGTTTTCTGCTGCTCCAGAGACTAGGACCCTATGGAGCCATGGCTTTGAACTTCTAAACATTAAGAGTCTTTAATCTAGAAATTTTTTGGTTAGAATTATCAATTTGTGTTGGAAATCTCAGCATTCTCTCTCCCCCCGCCATCTTGTTGTTAGAACAGATGGGCAATAGCAAGATAGGGCCTCCTTTTCTGTTGCATGCCAGATCTTCTCCATTTTCCTTTCTCTGTCTTTTATTGCATGATCATAAATACCTTTGATGTGATCAGATCATGTGACCCAGGACAGTTGCTTGGGTCATCGGTCTTATAAAAGTTAAGACCCCTCTCTCCGATCTCTCTCTCTCTTTGTTCTCAATGGCTGCTTTCCCTGAACTCTTCGCATGCTCCGAGTTTGAGTCCCATCAAGGAGGATGGTGAGTTAAACTGAAGAATCTCCTATTCACTAGATTAGACAGGTAGCAGGCTCTCTCAATACAGATGTAAATGAAGAGTCATTAGTAAAGTCTTTAGTCTTTTATTCAAAGCTACCTGCGTCTGTGTTTATTCCAAGTACCAGTCTGAAGCCACAAGTCGTTAGATAAAACTTCTACCACTTCTCTGTGTGACTTTGCTAAATGAAGATTGGATCCTGACAGTTTCAGTCTCATTTTCCCACAATTTGGTAGATCAGGGGAATGTGGTGGATATACAGTGGTACGTCTTGACTTCAGCAAGGCTTCTGACCAAATTCCCCATGATATTCTTGTTAAAAAGCTGGAATAATGGGAATTAGATGATGCTACACTTAGATTAGTTTGTAGGTGAATGACAAACCATACACAAACACTGCTCACAAACAGTTCCTTGTCGTCCCAAAGAGAAACAAGGGGCAGACTCTGGATACGGTCCTGAGCCTGTATTGTCAACATCTTTATAAACGTTTTGGACAAAACAATTGAACTTGCAGGCAACATTGAAGTGGCAAGAGTAATAATGAGTACAGAACACAGAAACAAGATTCGTGATGGGTTTGAAATTTGGAGAACTAACAAAATGAACTTCAACAAGGATGTATGTGAATTTTGCTGTCTATGCAAATGTGCACATGTAGGATGGGTGACACCATGTATGACTACAACAAAATGGTTCCTCCATAATATTATAAATAAGAAAATTACATTTCTCTAGTAATTCATTCAAAAACTAGAGGTCATTGCCCAACTGTCCATGCCAGTGTTCTGGCTTCTGCTTTGCCTTTTGCTCAGTCTAATGAAATTACTTGTGGTGAACAGTGGATCTATACGTATTCCTACACCATAGGGATTACTAAACTAGGGAAGTGCTCGCAGCTTCCCAGCCACAGCACATGCTAATGTGGTCCCATATTTTCAAGATGTCTAGGTGAGGTCAGATGCCATAGAGCAGTGGTTCTCAACCTGTGGGTCCCCAGATGTTTTTGGACTTCAGCTCCCAGAAGCCCTAAGCATTGACCATAGTGGCTGGGGCTTCTGGGAGCTGAAGTCCACAAACATCTGGGGACCCACAGGTTGAGAACCACTGCCATAGAGGCTTGCTGCCCAAGGCACCCAAAGTTCTTGATTTATCCTTGGTCTGTATGCACATAGATTAGGGACAGCTACTCATTTTCAGCTTGAGATCAGTCTAGGCTTGCATAGGTGGGATTAATGGAGAAGTGTGTCCTGCTTTCAGGAACAGTAGCGGACTATAAGATGGTGGTCTCTTCTATGAAGTGACCAACACTGGAGTAAACAAAATTTTGTCCTCCTCAGGAAGAAATGATGTCTTGTACCAAGAACTCTATTGAAAAATGGTCCATTGTCATGAGATTTTTCACATTTCAGGATTTTGGGTATGTGTGAACATTTCTTTGGCACAAAAAAGCACAGAAAACAATACATTCTGTGAAACACACTGCTCAGAAGAAGCCCTAAAACCCGTCCTTGACTTATATATGAGGTTGACTTATACACGAGTACAGCTGGTAGTTGGATCGGTAAGGGCAGAAAAATACTTTTTTCTTTTTTTCCTTAAGCAAGGGAAGATTGATCTCCCAAGACCACCACAATTTAAAAGCAGAGAGCTGAAAATAGTTTATCTGTGTACTGTTTATGTAGAACAAGGACATAGCAACAAAATTAACCCATAGCCAATGTGGGCAGTGTTGGGGGAATGATGGGAGTTTCAATCTCCACGGAGACACAGCGGGGAAAAAAGGTTCTCAGCGAACCGACAGCAGCGACCCTGTTCCCAAGAAGGATACTCACACGGAAAAGCTTTCTTCCAGACAGGAGGCGCTTTATCTTAGCTTCAAGGTTCTGATATGTACACGAACACAAAACAGAAAACAGACTGACAAAAGCTTACGCCGGGCACCGGGTTTGGTCATCCGACAAAACGAACTGAACGTTGCTGCCTTATATACATATTTACAACCAATGAGCTACAGGGGTCTGCACACCACTCCAGTACCTGATGCAATGTCTTGCAATACACACTGCTGGAGTATGATGCAACGCCTTGCAGTGGTCTGAGCATTTTCCCAGGGTTCCATGCTTCGAATCCCTGACAGGCAGAATGGTGCTATCATATTAGACCAAGAGAAGTAACTGCTGGCCCCAACAGCATATATTGCTTTCACAGAGGTATGGATGCTCCAGGCTACAGTCCTCAGCATTCCATTTCTTATATCCTAGAAGGAAAAATAGAAACAGCCAGCTGATTGGCCAGCTGCATGCAGATCATTAAGCAGTCAGTTGCTAATCACTTAGAAAGCAAGGTGGTAATCACGAGAAGTCAACATGGATTTCTCAAAAATAAGTCATGCCAGACTAATCTTATCTCTTTTTATGATAGAGTTACTTGCTTGATAGATGAAGGGAATGCTGTGGATGTAGCATACCTCGATTTCAGTAAGGACTTTGACAAAGTTCCCCATGATGTTCTTGCAAAGAAGCTAGTAAAATGCGGGCTGGACAGGGCTGCTGTCAGGTGGATCTGTAACTGGTTGACTGACCGTTCCCAAAGGGTGATCACCAATGGCTGCTTTTCACCCTGGAGAGAAGAGACCAGTGGGCTGCCACAGGGTTCTGTCCTGGGCACAGGGCTATTCAGCATCTTCATCAATGACTTGGATGAAAGAATAGAGGGCATGCTCATCAAATCTGCAGATGACACCAAATTGGGAGGGGTTGCTAATACGCCAAAGGACAGGATCAAAATTCAAAAGGACCTGGACAGATTGGAGAGCTGGGCCACGGCTAACAAAATGAAATTCAACAGAGAGAAGTGTAAGGTCCTACACTCAGGTAGAAAAAATGGAATACAGAAATATAGGATGGGGGACACACGGCTGGATAGCAGTACATGTGAAAGGGATCTAGGAGTCTTCATAGACCACAAGCTGAACATGAGGCAGCAGTGTGATGCGGCAGCCAAGAAAGCCAATGCAATTCTCGGCTGCATCAATAGGAGTATGGTGTCTAGATCGAGGGAGGTACTGGTACCACTCTACTCTGCTTTGGTTAGACCTCATCTTGAATACTGAGTCCAGTTCTGGGCACCCCAATTCAAGAAGGACATGGTCAAGCTGGAGCAAGTCCAGAGAAGGGCGACCAAAATGGTGAGGGGCCTGGAAGCCATGCCCTATGAGGATAGACTTAGAAAGCTGGGTATGTTTAGTCTGCAGAAGAGAAGGTTGAGAGGGGACATGATAGCCACGTTTAAATATTTGAAGGGATGCCATATAGAGGAAGGAGAGGGCTTGTTTTCCGCTGCTCCAGAGACCAGGACAAGGAGCAATGGATTCAAGCTGCAGGAAAGGAGATTCCACCTGAACCTCAGGAAGAACTTCCTGACAGTCAGGGCTGTCTGGCAGTGGAATCTGCTGCTGCCTCCATGGAGTGTGGTGGAGTCTCCTTCCTTGGAGGTTTTTAAGCAGAGGCTGGATAGCCATCTGTCGGGAGTGCTTTGAGGGTGTTCCTGCATGGGAGGGGGTTGGACTGGATGGCCCCTGAGGTCTCTTCCAACTCTACATTTCTATGATTCTATGATTCTTTGATCCTCCCTTGATGTCATAGCAAGCTATACAATTTTTTTCAATCATGACCTCTCCTTTGGGAATTCCATGGTATCAGAATTTTGCAGATGGCAGCAGGAATCCTGTTGATTAGCCCCAACTACTACAGAACCACGGTGGGTCAACACAAAAGTAAATCCAATTGATCCAGAGGCTCTGCTCTAGCTGAGACTAACAGTGGGATTGAGACTGACATTTTCAAGACTAGTCATCTAAGGCCCTTTCCGCACTGGGCTATTAAAGCGGTGCAGAGTGACCTCCGATGGAGGTCTTCTGCACCGCGGAGTGGACTGGGGCGGACTACTTTTTGTAGTTCAGCACCTCAGTCTGGTTCGGAGCAAACGGAACTGGTCGCTCAGCGTGCTTTTTAAAAACCTCTGTGTCGCTCCATCACCACGCTCCGGCGCAGATTTGCAGGCGCGCACTAGTGCGTGTCTGTAGATATGCCAGGGGCGGGCTTTAGGCTGGCGAGCTTCTCCACCAACCGGAAACCACCATTTTGGATGCTGGAGCAGTGCGGAGCAACGAGCTCACACTGCTCCTCGTCCCGACGGATTCGCCCCGACGCTGAAGAAATCCGATGAGTCCCGTTTTTGCGCGGTTCCTTTCCCACATGCAGAAAGGGCCTAAGAAGGCCATAGGGGCAACACCCTGGGTTCTGACATTCATGAGGATCAGGTTTGCTGTTAGTAACATGCAGCAAACATGGAAGTCGTATGGGTAGCTCCCTTTGTTCAGCATCAGCTGAGATGTATGAGAACGTGTCAAAACTTTGTTGCCTTACCTATATTCTACTAATAAGGACTCATCACTCTTATCACATCTTCAAAATTTAAGAAGACGAATCTCACTGTTAGTCTTAGGCCATTTCCGCACCAGTTTGTTATAGCGCTATGATTCCACTTTCAACATCCTATGGAATCCTGGGGTTTGCAGTTTTGGGAGGGGCCAGCCAGAACTGCAAACCCCAGGATTCCATAGGAGGTGGAATCATCATGCTTTAAGAGTGTCGTGCGGAAATGTTCTGCGTCTTGGATGGTAACCTAGCGAGATCTTTTTACCCAATGTTTACAGGGTCAGGCCAAGCCAAAAACCAGGCAGAATTGTCTAATAAATGATTTTATTGAGTGGAATTCACCCATGCATGCACACAAGATACACACAATCACACATTCACAGAAGAGCTAGCTGAAAGATCTACCTAAGGTAGACCTTCAAGAGACTGCACTGGGCATCCTCTGTCCGTCTGGCTCCTGAATGAGAACTGCCCTTGGGTCCTACCTAAGCCAAAATACATTTCTGCTCTTCACTACTCTCCTGGACTGGTAATTATAAATCCCCCCAAATCCCTCAGCCGCTCTGTAATTTTTCCTCCCTTTCTCTTTCAGCACTGGGTAACATTGGGTAAAAAGCTCTTGCTAGGTTACCCTGCCTCTTGTAGTGTTACAGCTTGTGCTCTGGCTAATTCCCATTCCCCATTACTTGGGGCACATTGAGGTGTCCCCCACTGGACCCCAGAACCCAGGGTAACAATCCTTTCAAATAAACACAGCTCTAAGGCCCCCCTAACCTTCTCTTTTCTGGGCTAAACATCCCCAGCTCCCTGAGCTGCTCCTCAGAGGGCTTCATGGCTTCCAGGTCTTCTACCATTTTGGTTGTCCTCCTCTGGACACCTTCCAGCTTGTCCCTATCCTTCTTGAATTATGATGCCCAGAACTGGACGCAGGATTCCCCTAGGTGGGTTCTGACCAAAGCAAAACAGAGTGGTACCATCGCTTCCCTTGACCTAGACACTATAATTCTATTGATGCGGCCCAGAATCGCACTGGCTTTTTTAGCTGCTGCATCACACTGCTGACTCATGTTCAGCTTGTGGTCTACTAAGACTCCTAGGTCTCTTTCACATGTGTCAAGGTCGAGCCAGGTGTCCGTCATCCTATCTCTGTGCATTTCATTTGTTTGGCCTAAGTGCAGTACCTTACATTTCTCTCTATTAAAATTCATTTTGTTAGTATTGGCTCAGCATTCTACTCTGTTAAGGTCATTGTGAATGACTTCTGAGTCAGTCTTCTTCTGGAAATGGTTGTTCCTCATCCTTTCACTTGGGGGAATGCTACTTTTTGATCAAATCATCAGAAAAACTCAGAGGTCAAGTTCCTACACCAAAGAGGGAGGGCTTAATTTTATTTTTATTTATTTGTTTACAATATTTCTGTTATCACTTCCTAGACCACAAGGGCTCCCAATGCAAAGAACAAATAAGAAGCAAGTAGGATAATACCAGGATAAAACATTTCTAAAACATGTCAAAAATACTCCTTAAAAAATTCCTGAAAGCAGTCTAAAAACAATCCAGTTTTAAAACAGTTGAAACAGCTGTTTCAAACAAGGAACCCCATCTGGAACAGCACTGTTTGGACTGCCCGCCGCAAGCTTAAAAAAGATGGAGCCAACCTAACCTCCCTAAGTAGGGAGTTTCACAGTTGATGCGCTGCTATAAAGAAATCCTTGTTATGGGCATCCATTAACCTAACTTCAAAAGGTGTTGCTCATGGGCCATTTCCGCACGTGACTGTTATAGTACTACGATTCCACTTTCAACATCCTAAGGATCCTGGGGTTTGCAGTTTCTGCAAACTGCAAACCCCAGGATTCCGTAGGATGTTGCAAGTGGAATCGTAGCGCTATAACAGTCTCGTGCGGAAATGGCCATAGTCTGGCATTGTGTATAGTCTGTTAGTGACAGACGGACCTGTGCATGTCTGTTTTTGGTCACTGCAGGAGTGGATATCCCCTTTCTCCCCCTGCACCAAGCAAAGCCCATACCCCTGAGCCTACTGTTGAGCCACTAAATCGCCACCCCCCTGGCCTTCTATGCCTGCAGGAGAGAGGGACGATCGATACGTCCAAGTAGCCAGATGCTAGATGGTTACATCACCCACTGAGATCTGCAGATGCCCCCAGTAGACCTCAGTGGCTGCTGTATCCACCTTGCTTCTGGTTGTAGAGCCATCGTCAAATGGTTCTGCCACTTCCCCCTACTCCTCTCTTGGCACAAATGGGTGAGAGCAAAGACCTTCAGTAGCTCTACAACAGGTCCACAAGGGAGGGGTGTAAATTGAGCCACAGGGGACCATAGCTGTGGAGTTATGCAGCATAGAATCATAGAACCATAGAGTTGGAAGAGACCCCAGGGGCCATCAAGTCCAACCCCCTGCCATGCAGGAACACCCATCAAAGCATTCCCAACAGATGGCCATCTAGTCTCTGCTTAAAAACCTCCAAAGAAGAAGGAGACTCTACCACACTCTGAGGCAGCAGATTCCACTGCTGGACAGCCCTGAGCATCAGGAAGTTCCTCCTGAGGTTCAAGTGGAATCTCCTTTCCTGCAGCTTGAATCCATTGCTCCTTGTCCTGGTCTCTGGAGCGGCAGAGGACAAGCCTGCTCCCTCCTCAACATGACATCCCTTCCAATATTTAAACATGGCAATTACACATCACAGCCTTGTTAATGGACAATAACACTGAGCAACAAAATACAGGGCCAACTGTGAAGAATGTACAATGGACATCCATGTGCAGGCATGTCCGCAAATGCAACTTAAACCCAAATGCCATGCCATGCTTCCACAGCTCTATTTTGATCTGAATATAGCTGTTTTGCATTGGGCAAAAACCTGCAACTGCTTCCATCTGGCTACTTGAACGTATTGATATAGTGTATACACAAGATCCCAGCCAGAACCTGTACAATTAGTTACCTCCGGCAGTTCCACGTGTCCCTCTTCTGGACTGTATGGCTTCATGGTGATGTTTCTTCATCAGCAAATTCCCCCCTGCCCTCATTTGAGCCAGAGGAATTCATCCAAGCACCATCCCTTATCTTGGTTTATTGCTTCTGGCACAGGGAGAAATTAAGCATGACTGGCTCATCACCATGACTTTATATGAGTTCTTAATAGGCGATAAAGCCACCAGCAAGAAACTTGGCTCCAACAACCAGCCTCCTTTTAAAGCCATATCAGGAAGTGCCCTGTTCCATGACTGGGAAGTAATGGTCCCACTCTGTACAGTCTGTGCCAGTCCACATCTAAGTAGAGATTCTGTTCAGTGGTCCATATGAGGACCAAGAGAAAAATGGAAAGAGCAGGCTTGGAGGGCCATAAAAGAGAAGGTGCCAAATGCAGCTCTTAGGAAGGAGCAAGCTTCCGTAGCTGCTACAAGCAGAAACCAAAAAAATACTCACTGATTGCATAACAGTAATTCGTTACTGTTAGTCGTAATCAAGTTGACTTTTTCGTATGGCAACTACAAGAATGAGGGACCTCCAAAAACTCTGCTCAGGTCTTGAAAATGCAGGGCAGCCATTGCTTCCTTGATGAAGTCTGTTCACCTGTTGCATAGTCTTCTTTCCTACAGCTTTCTGCCTCGCCAAGCATCACTATCTCTTCTACTGAGTCATGTCACCTCATGATATGTCCAAAGTACAACAGCCTCAGTCAAGTCGTACTGGCTTCAAAGGAGAGTTCATTTTTAATTTGTCTATGACCCATTCGTTTGTCTTTTTAGCAGCTCAGGGTAGCGACAGAGCTATCCACCACCACCACCCTTAAATGAGTTGATTGTCTTCCTACCTACTTTCTTCACTGTCCAGCTTTCATAACCATACATCAGAAACACAACTCAGAAACACTGTGGTTTGGGAATCCTGACCTTGATATTCAATTATATATCTTGACACTTGAGGATCTTGTTTAGTTCTTTCATCGCTGCCCTTCCAAGTCCTAATCTTCTTCTGATTTCTTGAGTGCAGTCTCCATTCTGATTAGTGACTGAACCAAAATACAGAAAACCTTTTAACTATTTCTGTGTCTTCATTGTCTGCTTTAAAGTGATGTAAATAATCTGTGGTCACTATTTTTGTTTTCTTAATATTCATCTGTAAACTTGCTTTTGCACTTTTTGCCACAACTTTCCTCAGTAGTCACCCAAGTCCTTGCTACTTTTTGTTAGTAATGTGGTGCCATCTGGATTTTTAAAATTATTGATGTTCCTTCCTCCAGTTTTCATGGCTTTCTCCTCTGAGTCTAATCCAGCTTTATGCATGATATGCTCAGCATACAAGTTAAACAGATAGGGTGATAAAATGCCACCTTGCTGGACTCTGTTGCCAATTGGCAACCATTCCATTTCTCCATATTCAATACTGACCATAGCCTTTTGTCTTGCACACAGGGTACATAAGATCCTAGAGCTGAAGAGACCAGAAAGGCCATCGAGTCCAACCCCCTTCTCCCATGCAGGAAGATACCATCAAAGTATTGCCTACAGATAGCCACCCAGCCTCTGTTTAAAAACCTCCAAAGAAGGAGATTATATCACTCTCTGAGGCAGAGCATTCCACGGTTGAACTGCTCTGACTGTCAGGAAGTTCTTTCTGACGTTTAGGAGAAATCTGTTTTCCTGTAGTTTGAACCCATTGCTCTGTGTCCTAGGCCATTTCTCCACTACACTCTTATAGCGCGATTATTCCACTTTCAACCTCCTATAGAATCCTGGGGTTTGCAGTTCTAGGAGGGGCCAATTGGCCCCTCTCTAAACTGCAAACTCCAGGATTCCATAGGATGTTGAAAGTGGAATAATTGTACTATAAGAGTGTAGTGCGGAAATGGTCCTAGTTTCTACGCATCAGGACAATCACACGGTGCAACACAACCATTGCTTTAAGAGTGAGCCACAGTTTTTCATGATGTACACAATATAGAAAGCACAGAGAGAGCCAGCCCGGGGTAGTGGTTTGAGCATTGGACTATGACCCTGGAGACCAGGACTTGATTCCCCACTTGGCTATCGAAACCTGCTGGGTAACCCTGGGCATATCACATACTCTCAGCCCCAGAAAACCCCATGATAGGTTCACCTTTGGGTTGCCATAAGTCAGAAAAGCCTTGAAGGCACACAACAACAACAACAACAACAACAACAAACAAACAAACAAAGAACAACGACAACAAGCACAGGCTTATTTTCTTCTGAAATTCTTTGGTTCACTCCATTATCCAAGAGTAATTAACTCCCCAGCCCTTTCTGCACGGCATTTTCCATGCAAAAGAGGGCCTGGGGCGTTGCGCGATTGTGAGGAGCGATCTGCACGACGTGCTCACAATTGTGTGACGCTCCAGGGGCTGGCAGGCGCCGATTGCGCACCTTTTCATTTTCAGCTAGAAGCCAAAAATGGTGCACAATTGCGCATTGCTCCCAGGTCCCACGCACACTTACCTGGCATGCGGAGCCTTCGGAGCCACGACAGTCGTGCTTCCTGCCCCAGTGCAGCCTGGGAGTTTCCCAGGCTGCGCTGCAGGAGGAAGAGGCGGGGCTCTTGTGTGAGCAGGCAGTTTGTGCAGAGCTGAAGGACCCCGTAAGCAAGAGCCTCTTGCCAGAGGCTGCTTGTGCAATCCCTGCACCCCAACACTGGAAGAAGGTGAGGTGTGGAAAGGGCCCGTGTAATTGTGCTGGAGTTACCAGACTGCATTGTTACATGAAAGCCTATGACCATGTGAACAGGAAAAGAATGTGGGTGTGTAAAGCTTGGCCATGATCCTCTTCAACACAGGAGGAGTAACAGATACAGAGGGGCCTTTTCCAGCACTCGCTGATTGCCAAGCAGTGGCTGTTTGGCCCCAAAGGAGCACAGCTGCGCCCAACAGCCGTCAGTTGCCATCGTGCAGCCGAGAGGAAGCCATGACACAAAGATGCTGGAAAGCTCCTCGTGCACTGGGGAAATGAAGACTTGGATGACTAGAAACACTTGTTGTAGAGACCTAGGTTGCCAGGAAAATTCCATCCTTTGAAACTTGAAGGTGCAGAGGACATAGACAAAGTTCTGGAAAAAGAAGTGCCCAAGTAATTCCAAAAGATCTAAGAAAAAGGAGATGGATGACAAGCTGCTCTTTCACGAACTGTTTAAGCAGTGGTTTGTGTCTCTTCATCAGGTACAGTGGTACTGAAGAGGCACAAACTACAATTCAAAAATGTCTTTCCTAGATGTTTTGCCGGATGCGTTGCCAAGTAAGGCTCTTTCCAAGGCCTTGCTGGAGATGCCAAAAACTGAATTTGGGATCATCTAGATGCATACCACACACCACGTCATTGAACAGTATCTTCCTCCTAAAATCATTTTGTCTGGCAAGAATAAGCAACATAAGTAACCTTTTTTTTTTTTTAATAGGGCATAACGGGCAACATGATCCCTCTATCATCACCCCATCTGGTACTCATTGAAACCTCCTGGTGCTTGGGCCATTGCTCACCCTTGGAACTTTCCAGTGGAAACGATCCTCATATGCTTTTCAGTTGAGTTAACCTGCTTCCTGACATCATCACTTGTACCTACCCATCGTTCCCAGGTACTCTATTATAAATGGCCAGGAAGGCTTGGTGCCCTGTAACGAAGAAGCAAACCTTGCCACCCCATAAGAAGAGCTCACCAGAGATATTCAGACCCTCAGAGAGGTAAATGCATTGTGTTGTTCCATTTCTTTGACTCTCTGAGTCATCTAAGAGAACTTAGGAGCAACAATACCTCAAAGAAATTCTGGAAGTGGATGGATGCCTCTGTATTGAAATGATTGGCACAATGGCCAATGACTTGACTAAATTGGAAGAGGCTATTCCACAAGAAAAATAATTTAGAGGAGTGAAATGCTCAGAATGCAATGTTCCAACCTGAGACCTACTGGTAATGTTTTAGGAAGGGGTGGAAATTTTTGCTTATTTCTTCCTTGTATGCCTGGATGATTCATTTCAATAACTCCAAAACTTCAAGATTTTGTTGTGCACTTTCCAATTATTTTTCTCACTTTGGGACTTTTTTTATAAGGGAAAAAAATGCAAAAAACAAAACCCACACCAATTGAAGTGAAAAATTTGTTGCTGGGGTTTATGCGGGAAATGTCTTTGCACGATTGTTTTCACAGAAAAATTCTCAAGTGTGAAAAATCTCATGGTGGTGAACCATTTATTCAACAGGATGGTGTCGAGACACTTTTTCTTGTCAAGGATGAGAACATTTGCACGCATCTCTTCCCAATAATCATCTAAATACTCAGTGGATTTTCTAAAAATATATTTCACTGGTAAATATAGTCTGATGTTTCCCCCAAACCAAATAAATGAAGGCAACTGGTTTGAGGTAATGCTGAACAAATATGGTCTCAATTATTTGTAGGGTCAAAGGTAAGAAAAGCACTTGGGATATTTTCAAGCACTGGGGGAAATTTTACAGGTGGGAAGGACAACCCCCCACCTTTGTTTTTCCTCACTGCCCACTTCTAGTCCTTCACAATTTCACTTCAAGACACGGCACTGTCCCATTCAGGAAGGGTAAATGCCAGCTGGCATTGGCAGCCGCCATAAAAATGCCACCACTTTACGGTACTTATTCTGGGGAATCCAAACTAGCAGACCTTGGCAGCTCCAAAATGGCCCACTGAACTTTTTTTTTTTTTTTTTTTAAAAAGGCCCTACTCTCAGAAATGCAGAAGGTGGTTGATCATTTCCTTTTGCTTCAGTTCCTTCCTCAAATTTATTCTTGCTCAAGGACTCCTTTATCACATTCATAACACAGACCTGATAGCTAATATGATCTATTATTTTTAAAAAAGGGGGGGGGACAAGGAGTCTTGTGATATCTTTAAGGCTAATCTCATGGATAGGGTCCAAATTGTTGTTTTAAAAAAATTCTACAGACCTTCTTTTCTCTACTGAGAGGAGCTGGTTCTGGCGGAACTTTCCGTAGTTCTGTGGTCTGCGAACAGATCGTTATCTGGTGGGGTTTAGATCCAACTGGGAAGGAGAAAAGGGAGAGAGGGAGGAAAGAAGGAAGGGAGGAAGACTGATTCGTTCCTGGAGGCTGATAGATCTGACTGGAACCCTGATGATTTTGCAGGGATTTCCTAGTGGCTCTTGGCAGCTTGAAGTTCTGGCTGCTCTCTGGAAGGGAGAAATACCCAAGGCAGTGGACATAATTGTTCCTGAGCATCCCCTGCCATTGTAGGGGATTCAAGGGGATCCACTGGTCTAATAAAGAGTTTATGGTGATGAACCCAGTGGGGTAAGACTAGAACATCCACGGTGGGAAACACAATTTAAAGAACTGGTTAGGACCTATTAAGCCTCATATGGTCCTGATCATCTGAAAGGCTGTATCTCCCTATACGTGCCCACCTAGGTTTAAGATTCCTGGGAGAGGCTTTTGGTCAGATTTATTTTGTTTTAATCTGTGTTGTGAGCTGCCTTGTCTACCCTATTGGTGGAAAGGTATGGTGGAACTTAAATAAATAAGTAGAGAAGGATGGTTACCTTTCTACACATCTTCTTAGAAGAGAAGATGGAACGGTTCCAGTGAGTTCTTCTATGCCACTCCTAATATTTTTCCTTCTTTTGCTCACCCTCCAAAGGTGTACAGATGGGAACAGTCAATGGATTCCTCCTCTCCTTTTCAGCTACTATTTTCTTCTTGCAAGGTGAGTCCTTCCAGCTGGGATCCTCAGGCATTCCTCCATCTTAGAGGAACTCAGTAAAGAGATGTTCAGAGGTGGAAGCCACAAAAACTGAGACTTCATATCCCAACTTTGAAAAAGAAGGTGAAACCCAAAACACGCATCTCCCCAAAATACGTGTTGTAACACGAAAATGTTTAATAATTTAATCTCATAAAAATCAGCATGGTATGAACACAATCAAATCACAGGCAAAGATTAATACACTAGAAATACAGTGAGCCTTCCACATTTGTGGGTTTCACTTTTGTGGATTTGATTATTCATGGATTCTTTGCTGTCCCCTCTGCTGCCTCCCTAGGCTGTTTTTAAGAGGGACTGCAAGCCTCATTAGACCGAGAAACTGCAAACAAGGCCAATAAGTCCCTGTTTAAAATGGTATGGGGCAGCAATGGACATGGCAGGAAGCCCCACCAGCCCCTCACTTCTGCCTTGGGAAGGAACTCTGATGCTCAAGGGAATCCATGGTGGGTTGAATATGGTGATTCTACTTTTTCTGTGTGTTAAATGTGGTTCGGGAGCGCCTAAAGCAGGGTTTTCCAAATAATGTGTGGCAGTACCTTCATGTGTCACCTGAAGTGTGTAGGTGTGTCGCCTACAATCTTGGAAATGTATGCTATGATTTATAAATCGTATATTTTTAAAAATATATGAAAGATTTTCATGAGATATGTTGTGTCTCCAATCATTTCGTTATTACAATTTATGTATGTGTCTGTATCTCCTATAAGGGGTTAGTTCAACCTCCGGTTTGCTAGTAAAATTCATAGAATCATAGAGTTAGAAGAGACCCCAGAGGCCATCGAGTCCAACCCCCTGCTATGCAGGAACACCATCAAAACATTCCCAACAGATGGCCATCCAGACTCTGCTTAAAAACCTCCAAAGAAGGAGGAGACTCCACCACACTCCATGGAAGCAGCAGATCCCACTGCCAGACAGCTCTGACCGTCAGGAAGTCCTTCCTGATGTTCAGGTGGAATCTCCTTTTCTGCAGCTTGAATCCATTGCTCCTTGTCCTGGTCTCTGGGGCAGCAGAGAACAAGCCTGCTCCCTCCTCGACATGACACCCCTTCAAATATTTAAACATGGCTATCATGTCCCCTCTTAACCTTCTCTTCTGCAAACACCCAGCTCCCTGAGCCGTTCCCCATTGGGCTTCATGGCTTCCAGACCCTTCACCATTTTGGTCGCCCTCCTCTGGACACGTTCCAGCTTGTCGACATCCTTCTTGAATTGAGGTGCCCAGAAATGGACACAGGATTCCAAATGAGGCCTAACCAATGCAGAATAGAGTGGTACCATTACTTCTCTCAGTCTAGACACCATGCTCCTATTGATGCAACCGAGAATCACATTGGCTTTCTTGGCTGTCACGTCACACTGCTGACTCATTACTGTGTCACGAAATGATGCATATCTAAAAAGTTTGTCACCAAAATGAAAAGTTTGGAAAGCTCTGGTCTAGAGTTATTCACGATTTATTCCACTTTCATGGGGGTCCTGTGCTCCTAATCCTAGTAAATGTGGAGGGAGGACCGTCCAACAAAACCACATGCATCAAAGTCTTCCTTAGTGATACAAAATACAATTAAATAGAAAGGAAAAAAATTGAAACAATAATAGCTGTAGCTGGCAACGTAGCAATGTGGGGCACGTGAAAAAAAAAGACAAATTAGAAGACGTGTGTGTTCAGTTATATCAATCTAATCTCACTTTAACTGGCATGGCTCCATCCTTTGGAATCCTGGGATCTATAGTTTCCTGAAATTCTTTGCTTTAATGCTGTAATTGAGGGGAATGTACTAGATCAGTGGTTCTTAACCTTTTCTTTACCAGGGACCCCCTGTAAATATAATTTGCTGCCAGGGACCCCAAAGAATTAACTCAAGATTGAAATATTTAAATTTAGATTTAAGTATTCACATTTTTGTTTAAATATTCAAATATGTGTTGATTTATTAAATGCTTCTGGAAACTTGGATTCAAATCCCCACTCAGACAACGGGTGACCTCAGGCAAATCACATTCTCTCAGCCTCAGAGGAGGTCAAAGGCAAGCCCCCTCTGAACAAATCTTGTCAGAGGCCATTTCCGCACTAGAGTGTTATAACGCTATGATTCCACTTTCAACGTCCTATGGAATCCTGGGGCCGACCGGCCCCTCCCAAAACTGCAAACCCCAGGATTCCATAGGATGTTGAAAGTGGAATCATAGCGCTATAACACTCTAGTGAGGAAATGGCCGGAGTTGAAGTGACTTGAAGTCACGCGATATCAAAGTGCCCCTGACAGGGAGAGGGTCTTTCCAACCACCATGCCTCTCCCCTTTGAAAACTGACTTATGGCAGCCCTAAGGCAAACCTATCATGGGGTTTTCTTGGTAAGATTTGTTGCCTTTGCTCTTTTCTGAGGCTGAGAGAATATGACTTCCCTAAGGTCCCCCAGTGGGTTTCCATGGCCAAGTGAAAACACAAACCCTGGTCTCCAGAGTCACTGTTTGGGTGCGCACCTGTCCCTGCGCTTGTTATTTTGTCAGGGGCTCAGTGCAGCAAGCTGCCAAAACTGCTCACTGTTTGCAAAGAAGTGGGCGGTTGGGGCCCATCCACGTGCCTGCCGTGGTGTCCCTCGATGGCCAACCCCGCTGCTGCTGTGTCCCTGATTAAAGGGACACTGTGACAGTTGTACATCTGCACCCAAACCTCTCTCTCATTTGCAAGCGAGGGAAGAGTTTTGGCACACACACCACGTCCCTGTTGCTGCCACAGCTGTTGGTGTCCAGCAGCAGAGCTTCATGGACCTCCTGTGAGGGCTCCACAGACCTTCAGGGGTCCCCGACCGCAGGTTAAGAACCACTGCACTAGAGAATTCTGGGTACTACCCTCCTTCAGACTACAAACCCCAGGATTCCACAGGATGAAACCATGCCTGTTCAAGTAGTGGGCATCACATGGCCTCCTTGCTCTATACTCTTTATCAGTCTTTACTTTGGGCTTCCTCTGGCATGACCGGGACAGATTTTACATTAGCACTTCTGCAAGCACCAGCTCCCCTTGAAAAGCCAAAAATGAAGCCCCTCCAAAACAAAACCAAGAAGAGACATCTTGTGGCTGCAGAGGTTTGACAGAACAAGCCTTCCAGCAAGGATTGCCTGGGTTGTTGAATTGCATGGTTGTTGAAGATTTTTAAACAGAAGTTGACTGGCCACCTTTCAGGGACTTCATAGTGATGGAATCCTGTGTGAGTAGGAGGATGGACTAGATGGCACTTGGAGACTGAGACAACAGTGTGATGCGGCAGCTTAAAAAGCCAATGCAATTCTAGGCTGCATCACTAGGAGTACAATGTATAGGTTGAAGGAAGAAATAATACTACTCTATTCTGCTTTGGTCAGACATTACCTGGAATACTATACCCAGTTTTGGGCATCACAATTCAAGAAGGATATTGACCAGCTGGAAGGTATCCAAAGGAGGATGACCAAAACGGTGATGGGTCTGGAAACCATGAAGTCCTCTGAGGAGCAGCTTAGGGAGCTGGGTAGGCTTAGCCTGTAGAAGAGAAGGTTAAGAGGAGACAAGATAGCTCATGTTTAAAAACTTAAAGGGATGTCATATGGAGGATGGAGCAATCTTGTTTTCTGCTGCTCTGGAAATTAGGATATAAAGCAATGATTTCAAACTACAGGACTAGGGATTCCACCTAAACGTTTGGAAGAACTTCCTGATGCTAAGAGCAGTTTGACACTTGAACATGCTGCTTCAATGGATTATGGTGGAGCCTCCTTCTTTGAAGGCTTTTAAAGAGAGGCTGGATGGCCATCTGTCAAAGGGAGTGTTTGGATTGTGTATTCCCACGTGGCAGAGTGGGTTTGGGCTGAGTGGCCCTTGTGGCCTTTTCCAGCTCTGTGATGATATGATTCCTTCCATCTCTACAATTCCATGAGACTATGACCTTGCTTTCCTCTTCCCTTGGCAGGTACTGAAGCTGTAGATTGCCCAAAGGCATGGAGGAGCTATCAGGATTTCTGCATTGGAGTCATAGATACAGAAGTGTCTTGGGCAGATGCAGAGGTAAGTACTTCCTGGGTCTTGGCCATGGGACCCAAACATCATGGTTTGTTCTGTCCTCATTGCAGGACGCCAGAACTTTTAACTGTGGCTGTTGTTGCCGTTTGCCGCCAAGTTGATTTATGGAGACCCCGTGAATGACAGACCTCTTCTGCATGGCACCGTCATGGTCCTACTCTTCTCCCATCATCAGGTGGTACGATCGTGGATTAAATCATTGTCAGGTTTTCCCCATCAATGACCCATGAGTGCGCCACCATCCCACACATACCTGTCCAGTGGAAGGGACGGAAACATGATGGAGGCACTTCCTTCCACAGTGCAGCCTGGGAAAAGTGCCCAGTTGTGCTGCGGAAGGAAGTAGCATGGCCATCGCACTTTCTTTGGTAGGGAGCCGGTCTGGTGCGAAGGGAAGGGTAGATAAACAGACCACATCTTACGGTACCCCAGATGGACATGGCGCTGATATGGATGCCCAAACACGAGGTGGGAAGGTGGGAAAGAGAAAGAAAGATAGTCACACACACACAAGTACTTCAATCAAAGGATCCCAAGTAGAATGATTTATTCTTTCAGGCTTTCCTTCTGATACCATTTTTATGTTTATATTAAAGAATGCTTACAGGCAGAAAAGATTCATGCGTCAGCATCAGCAAAGTTACACCTGGTACACCAGTTACATTTTATCTGACCCGTTAAGTCCCTGAGTCTACGTGACCCTGTTTCATCCAAGGTCATTCTCAAGAGTCCTTCACTTGTACACGCGGATTGTAAACAGGGGCAGAACAGAACAAACAATTCTCAAAGCAAGGTTGTTTGATCAGCTCTGAGTGTCTAAAATGCCAATTAATACATCAATTCTATAGCAAATTACAGAGCCCCAAATTTCAAGCCTGACACTAGGATTGCCACCGGAGAACTGTGCAAGAAGGTAGAGTGTGGAAAGGGAACGTTATGTAGAGAAGGGCAACCGAAATGGTCAAAGGTCTGAAAATCATGTCCTATTAGAAGCGGCTTATGGAGCTGGGTAGGCTAAACATAAACCAAGGGCCATCCAGTCCAACCCCCTTCTGTCATGAAGGAGGACACCACCAAAGCCCTCCCTTGGACAGATGGCCCTCCAGCTTCTCTTTAAAAACCTCCAAAGAAGGAGGAGACTCCACCACACTCCACACAGGCAGCAGCAGATTCCACTGTCAA